>JAMWET010007816.1:0-12500 GCA_024036415.1 Prochilodus magdalenae | reverse complement strand
TTATTAGTATGGTGTAGGGCCTCCTTTTGCGGCCAATACAGCGTCAGTTGGTCTTGGGAATGACATATACTGCGTCCTGCACAGTGGTCAGAGGGATTTTAAGCCATTCTTCTTGCAGGATAGTGGCCAGGTCACTACGTGATGCTGGTGGAGGTTCATCCTTCTTGGTGGTATGCTGACATTACCCTGGATACCGTGGCTCTTGATACATCACAAAGACTTGCTGTCTTGGTCACAGATGCGCCAGCAAGACGTGCACCAACAGTGTGTCCTCTTTTGAACTCTGGTATGTCACCCATAATGTTGTGTGCATTGCAGTATGTTGAGCAGAACTGTGCTCTTACCTGCTAACTGAACCTTCACACTCTGCTCTTACTGGTGCAATGTGCAATTAATGAAGATTGGCCACCAGGCTGGTCCCATTTAGCCATGAGACCACCCACACTAAAATGACAGGTGTTTCAGTTTCATTGTCCAACCCCTGTACATATATGTATATATATAGAGTGTGTATTGGCCCTTTAAGGAAGCTGACTGGCTCACTGTTTCACTGTCTGTGAAGAACAGGCGTTCTTCTTTGATGAGTGTAGAAGGGAGTATTTGAGAAGTAAATTGAGAAATCTCAGTAAAGCTTGGCTCATAACGCTCAGCCCGAAGCGGTGAAGAAGCCCTATGGCATTAACACACTGTGCTCAGCTTCTGCTTGGGGGCAAAGTCTGTTTCTGAAGGTGCTGGAAGGCCATTTTCTGAAGTCTGCTTGCTACTGTACTGATTGGCTTGGGACCCGTCACTTCGTTAACAACACCTCATTGTATCTCCACTCTGTCCGTTTTATCCGTTCTGCTTTTCGTATTGGAGCTCTTTGTAGACGTAAGGTTACAGACTGTACTTCGTCTGCTTCTCTGTATGCTTTGCTAGCCCCTTGTTTAACTGTATCGGACAGAGCCCTGTTGCTGGCGATTCTAAACACTGCTGCACATCCTCTAATCCTTCTTCAGCAGTCACAGGACACTGCCCAAAGGACGCCGTTCTCAGTCCAGCAGTGACACTGAGGGGTTCAGAACTCCAGCAGCACTGCTGTGTCTGAACAACTCACAACAGCACAACACACACTAACACACCACCACCATGTCAGAGCCACTGCAGGGCTGAGAATGATCCACCACCCACATAATACATGCTCTGCGGTGGTCCTGTGGGAGTCCTGACCACTGCAGAACAGGATGAAGGCGGGTTACAGAGTATGCAGAGACTCAGATAGACTACAGTCTGTAGTTGGACAGTGAGTATAGAGCTGTACCTAATGAAGTGACCAGTCGGTGTGTATATATTGAGTGATATTGATGATTCACTGTGTCATCTGTCGGATAATTGATGCCTTTTTTTGTTGCTGGTTTCAATAATTGGGAGAAAAGATCATTTGGCTGTGCCGCTGCACAGAACAACAGAGCCACCAGGGGCCCCCCTCCTTTACCGGTGGCACGGAAATACAACCTGAGAACATGACACCCTCACTGTCAGTGTAATAAACACCTCTAAACTACATCCAAACTAACCTTCACCAGGAGAATCAACTGTTACGGCACAAACTGATGGGAAACGAGAGATACAGAATCCAAAGCCTCTGAACTGAGAGTCATATCAGCTCTATAAGATACACAACTCAAATAACGCTTTTGGGAATGTCTGTGATCTCAGCTTTTAGCCCCTTCAAACTGGTGCTGTGTTAGTCACACATACTGCCTACAGACCCAACACTCCTCTACCGTTTAAAGCCTCCATTACCAACTTTGGAAAACAGCCAGGATGAAGTATGTCCTACTCAGCATCTGATTCACAAAAGTGTCCTGCGGTATTAAAGCCAGCAGTGGTGCGAGTACAGTTCATGAGTCCATGGCTTTCTGAATTAGTGATACTATGGGTGATTTTAAAGAGGCGCTCATCCATTTATCTGGTCTGATTGGTAAATCTTCATCTCCACAGTCTTTACGTTTTGATGTAACTCGTGCAAATGATCAATTCTGTGTCTCATGTGATATGGGGAAAAGATCTGTTCTATTATGAGAGAGAGAGAGAGAGAGAGAGAGAGAGACAAAGAGACGGAGAGAGCTAGAGAGAGAGGTGTTCAGTCCAGTGGTTGGTGTCGGACTAGTGATTTGTCTCCTCACACTCTGTCTGGGCCAGTTCTTCTGGTACTCTGTTCTTTCTTTGTCTCTTGCTCTTCTTTCTATCGCAGTCCCCGTTTGGCTCATTAGTGGATTGTTTAACCCCCCTATCACTCCCATAATGCTTTAGCATTCAGAGGAGACTGTACAAGCGTGCAAAACCTCTAAGGCCCCTTGTTCCTCTTTGACATTTGGTTGACATTTTATTCAAGTCCCCCTTGTCCCAGACAATTTCACTTACACACACACACACACACACACACACACACACACACACACACTCACTCACTCACTCACTCACACACACACACACACACACACACACTCACTCACTCACACGTACACACACACACGTGCACACACAAAAACCCCTCTACGATTACAGCCTCCTCTCTTAATGGAAATGACAGCTGGCTAGAACAGGGTCAGACAGGATGCGCGCTGCTCAAGTCGATATCGTTCCCTTTAACCCAGCTTTCATGTGCGGAAGGAAACGGCCCTGGTGTGGATGTAGGAATCTTTCTTTAGCAACAGTTTCAAAGGAGGCGTGATAAATTCATGGTTAAAATGTTATTTCTTGATAAAAAGGGGAAATAATAATCAGTCTGATATTAGAGTTTAGATGATTATTACCATTTTGATATGATTTTATGTAGTTATAGTTATGAATAATTACATTTCTTTAATTAACGCACACTGGTGGAGTTACAATAACAAGAGGCGAATAAACCATATTTACTTATTGTTGTGAATGATTGCAGATAAGAGTAGTCGTATTATAATAAATCAGTACAGTAATAAATAGTAACTTCAGGCCAAATACAGACTAAAATTAGTCCGTGATCCAAATTTAGAGGTTTAAGCTATCCTACCCTCACTGCTCAGTATAAGACTGTGAAAATTTATGGGCTACAAATATAAATATTATTTTATCACAAAAATTCAATCAGTGTATCCATAATCATTGTTGTGGGGATGGACATTTTTGTATTTCTGTCAAATTTGCCATTTGGATCTGTTATACAATATTTAAGGAACATTAAATTAAATTGTGCATAGGATCCTTAAACGCATGCAGACCAGATGCACCCCATATCCACTCAGCATTTCACTGCTACTGCTCTATATTAAACTCGAGCCCAAACCACAGATCCATCATTGGTGACACATGGCTTGACATTTACACAAAGGAAGGCATCAGTCCAAAGTATTTTAAATAAACCAAAAATGCAAATCATTTTCACTTCAGTTGAAGTTAGCATGGTCACATTATGACTTAATTCCTCTTCTACCATGTAGCTGCCGGAAAGTGATGGGTTTGTGAAGAGTTAGTTAGCTAACTGATACCAAATGTGACCAGTTCTCTAAAGGATGATGAAGAACGTGTAATTCTGATTTAAACTTTTCATGATGAGTAGAAAATTCAAACTCACCCTTAATCATCCCGAACCAATGCAGAATGACGATTCTGGTGGGTGGGGGCGTGGAGTTCTTCTTTTGGCTTTTACTGTCTTTAGCTGGACAAGGTTTCTCCTTTAAGTCAAGTTTGTAAATAACCATTTTAATCCAACCTCAGTGTCAAAGTCATTCAATCCCATGTTCATCTTTCACAGGGGAGAATGTTTTCTGCATACAGATACTTTAATGCTATTTGTGTTGGAGCATATGCGTGAATTGGGCTCTGGAGTAAACTAGCGACTTCATCTGCATACATTACTGTTTAGTTGTACAGACAGTCCAGTTTATTGCAGGCAGATGGACGTAACTACTTTATTGATCAAAATTAATGTTTGTGGTTTTTTTTGGTCATTAGCCAGACAGAATCAAAGAACGTCCCAGTCCCCCCACCCTCATCATCTGCTCCTAAGGAAATCAGTGGCCAGTTCTGGAGTTCCCTACTGGGAAATCACAGTGCATGTACCACCTGAGCTCATGATGAGAAACGGCAGCGGGAGCTGACAGTAAGCTCTGAGACAGCAGAGATGCTGCCTCTCCAGGAGGCAGTGCCCAGGTTAGCGCACACCTCCACAGGTTTCTGTATCCTCTAGTGCTGGCATCTCTGCATACACTCACAGCTCTGTTGCTCAAATAAGACAGGTGCCAGAAGCTGAACCTGAATAAATCAGTGCTTAACTCATTAACAGCGGTTCTGCATGATACAACCACACAGCTAACATCACATCATGCTCTGTGGCATGTCTGAAAAGGAGAATGATAGAAAAGAGACTACTAAACTGTCTAGTGTTTTAACAGCGGTAAGTGAGACCTCAACATCTTTTAGAATGGCATCAGTATACTGGGTTGGTGATGGTTGATGTGTAGGTTGATGTGTAGGTTGATGTGTTGGTTGTTGTTGATTGATGTTGGTTGTTGATTGATGTTGGTTTATGATGGTTGATGTTGGTTCATGATGGTTGTTGTTGGTTGAGGATGGTTGTTGTTGGTTGAGGGTGGTTGTTGTTGGTTGAGGGTGGTTGTTGTTGGTTGAGGATGGTTGTTGTTGGTTGAGGATGGTTGTTGTTGGTTGAGGGTGGTTGTTGTTGGTTGAGGATGGTTGTTGTTGGTTGATGGTTGATGTTGGTTGAGGATGGTTGTTGTTGGTTGAGGATGGTTGATGATGATTGTTGTTGGTTGATGGTTGAGGATGGTTAATGTTGGTTGAGGATGGTTGATGCTGATTGATGATAATTGTTGTTGTTGGTTGATGATGGTTGATGTTGGTTGATGATGGTTGTTGTTGGTTGATGATGGTTGTTGTTGGTTGATGGTTGATGATGGTTGTTGTTGGTTGATGATGGTTGATGTTGGTTGAGGATGGTTGATGATTGTTGTTGGTTGATGATGGTTGATGATGATGGAAAATTGTGCTGATTGGTTGATGGTTGATGTTGATGGTTGATGTTTGAGATGATGTTGGTTGATGATGGTTGATGTTGGTTGAGGATGATTGTTGTTGGTTGAGGATGATTGTTGTTGGTTGAGGATGGTTGTTGTTGGTTGATGATTGTTGATGATGATTGTTGATGATGGTTGATGTTGGTTGATGATGGTTGTTGGTTGAGGATGATTGTTGTTGGTTGAGGAAATGATGGTTATGTGTTCGTTGGTTGATGATTTGAGGTTAGATGAGCTTCTCATTGATGAATTGTTGTTGTTGATGCTCGTGATCGATGATTGTTGATGATGATTGTTGATGATGGTTGATGTGGATGGTTGATCGGGCAGTGGTTGTGCGTAGGCTCTACACTTCCTACTAGTGGATATTAAGCCAAAGGTAAAGTTAGAAGAACAGCAAGTGTTTCTAAGCAGAACATGATCAGACTTAGTCAGAAAGATCAGTCCATCCACACCGACACAGAATGATATTATTGTGTGGTTTCAGGGCATATCCTCCTCCTCAAGGACAAATATACCTTTAGTAGAGTTCAAAAGTGCAGAAGCCATGGGCACCGGTCTGCAGAGTTATGGTAATTGTAATGTGGGCCGATGAGTCATCACCCACAATATTCTAGACAAGAGGGAGACTGCATGTGTAGCATACACTAAAACACCAGAGCAGGCCTGTATGCTTGACTCCTACAGCGAGGGAGTCTGGTGGCTCTGTTATGCTGTGGTTTTCCCCTACCGAGAATCTTTATCCTATGACGAACATTTCTGTCCCATTGTAGTGTCTTCCAGGATGACAGCGCCCCCTACCTACAAAGCAAAAGGGGTCATGAAATGGTTTGATTAGTAGGAAAATAATGTGCATCAGTGCTTTTGGAGTTCATGGTTGTCAGATCTTAACCAATGTCAGAGTCTATGGTGTTTAATCTAAACTCATTGACCTCATCGGTCAACCGTGACTGTAACGTTTCTTATAGCATGTAATGCCTCCACATGCACAAATAACAGCTGCGTTGGGATTTACTATGGACTGGACAAGTTTCTGGATGTAGGCCACATTAATGTTCAGCTACTCCTGCAGCATGGTATTGCGCAGCTGGGCCAGATTTGGTGGATGCCCTTCCTGGTACCATTCTGAGGTGGGTTTCCTGTAGACTGGGATTTTAGCCACTGCTGGTAGACCCGTATGCTCCCATACAAACAGTTGGAGCAAGAAATTGTTGTTTAAGGTGATTCAGATTCAGCTCTGACAAACTAATATAATCTATTTGGGAAGCTAGCAGAAGATTTATAGTTTAGGTGGGTTTTTCCAACTGATGTTTTGATCAGGTTTTGACATTTATGGCTCCATCTGTATACCTGTAGTGTTAAATAAGCATATCCATGTATAATCCTGTATTATATCATACATGTGTGTTTTAATATACACACTGTGGCCTATATTATTGTGTGCACATGTGTGTTTATGAACATTGACGAGATACTGAAAACATGCTACTAGTTTTAGTTCCTTCCTTTTCCCGGCGACTGGTGTAGCCAGTGTGTGACATTGTGACGCCGATATATCTCGAAACCTGAATCAAGCTGGAAACCTCGACTGGAGTGAATGTAAATTTGTTAGTCCTGTAAGTGGCGGGTGTGAAAAATGGCAGCCTCTGTTGGCCCGCCGTGTTGCTGACAGTGATGGACGATGGGCCATGTGTTTTGGCGGACTCGTAAATGCCGCAAGGGACTGTGTTAGCGAGTTGAGGTCATCACAGTCTGAATGAGTTGATGAGCTTTGGGTGCTAGCTGCCCTCCATGTACAGTTCATGAAATAATTTCTTAAGTGTTATTACAGTGTGGATGAGGCCGAGGTAATACGCGTTGAGTTTGCTGAGAGTGGGGTTAAACTGAGGACAGAAACATGCGCGAGGGTTCCTGTTCTTCACTTTCATTTTAGGAGATCTTATTTTTACGTGGTAGTATCATTTCACTGGGGAGATCCTGTCCAATTTACCGTTCTCTTAGATTTCAAACATTTCAGAATGTCCTTCTCCCACGTGTGCTGAGGTTGTGAAGCAGTCTCAGACATGCCAGGCTGGATTCTTTAATTGGGGTTCGTATAGACACCTTGTTGACAGCATCATCAGGTCGCAGATGCTGTAAAGTGAAATGCCTCAGTCAAGGCAGGGCAATCTGCCATCTGTCAGTTACCGCAGACAGGTAATTCATTCTGCTGGCAACTGTAGAGATGCTCTTGCTTGTACAAATCCAATTCAAGTATGAGCTACTGGATTTGCAACTAAACACAGACAGCGGAGATTACTGGATTCCCTTTGACCCGTATTCAATTATAATGGAACAAAAAATTCATCGTAATGTTTTGTTTTATCTCTTTGTTTGTTTACATGTAAGCCCATGTCAGATTTGATGCCTGCAATGCACTCCACAAAGGAGACAGGAGCAGGTGTACCACTGTGCTACAACATAGTTCCTTTTAACAGTAATTAAATCATCAGTCATTTAATAAATCGTTACCTTCTCTATAGAGCCCTGGTTACGCAGCCATGTGGTCAGCCTTGTGTCTGTGTGGTATACTGAAATAGGCATGCATGCATGTTTTTAGAGATAGGGCTGTGACAATCATCATCACCTCTATTTATTAATCACACCCGGCATCATTACTTTACTGTCAGCTCTTAGTTGGTCAGTTATGAAGCGTTCCTGTCCGACTGATTGTTACGACTGAGAGACATAAACTCCCCGAGTGCCGCACCAACAACCGAAATCTTTCGTTTGTTACTTTAAGCTTAACTATTACAATGAGACTGTGTTTGGCGAGTGTAATGTGTAGCATCCATATGGCTGCGTGATGTGTGTGCACATAAAGGCTGATCCAGGTAATTTATGGTTTGGATGCTGCTGATCTGGTGTGTGTTGGTGTTAGGGCAGAGTATGCACTTGATGCACTGTAAGGCTGAGTACTGGGGGCAGTACTGAGGGTGTGCATGATGCAGCACAATCTTTAAAATGAATGAATTTGAAGCGGGATCAGCTTAACAGGCTCACTTCTGTAAGAGACTTCAAGAACGAACTATGATTGCTAATGTGTGTGGTTTATATGTTGGGTTTGGGTAATACAGTTAATCGGTTTGCATGTCAACTATCTGCACCCCTGGGCCAAATATGGGGACCGGCATCTGTGCTTTTTCAGCAACATGTTGGAGAATTATTCCCGGAAAATCAGATTCGTTATAAAACTGAGGATTCTAATTTAGTGGAACTGACGTTTTGAAAAGGAGGACAGGTTGGAGACATTGAGCTGTTTGGTACCTCGTAAGTTTCGACAGCTGAAATCCTCTATAAACCCGCCGTCATGCCAGTCAGTCGTGTTGTAAGATAACCAGAGCTTCTGGGTTTCTGAGATTAATGCAAGCGTGTTTACAGATCCTGCATGTAGCTGAATATCATTATCACCTGACTTGTAGCTTGTTATGGCTTCTGTGTTCATAACAGAAAGAGAAAGTGTCTGTGCTCGTGCGTCTTAATCAAAGCTTAGTTCTCTCTGGTTCCTCTGCATACGGTGGTGTAAAAGAGATGTTAGCGTTGCAGTGGAGTAATGGCCCAGTCGCATTTGCGTTAGCCAGCAGCTTTTCCCCAGCAAAGCTACATTCATTTCTAAAGAGTAAAAGGATCTTTGTTAAAGTCATTCTTCTTCATTTGTTAGAGTCGTTCTTTTATGGGAAATGAAACATTTAGCTGTAACTGCACAGTGTATTCCAATGATGAAAGGAAAATGAAACGAGTAAATGGACACAAATAATGGCCTGTCTCTACTGGACAATGTCCTATCACGGTGACGAATGATGCGTCTGGCTTAAAGCTAGTGGACCTATAGACGGAGTAAAGCCTTGCTATGACTGCTGCAGTGCTTTGCAATGATACTGCTAGCTGGTGAAGTCCGACTCTATAATTCAAGAAAAAAGCACATATATATGTATGTGTGTGTGTGTGTGTGTATATATATATATATATATATATATATATATATATATATATATATATATATATATATATATCTAAAGGTGTTGGACAAAAAAACTGAAACACCTCTCAGTTTAGTGTGGGAGTGTCTCATGGCTAAATTGGACCAGCCTGGTGGCCAATCTTCATTAATTGGCACATTGCACCAGTAAGAGCAGAGTGTGAAGTTCCGTTAGCAGGTAAGAGCAAATGAGGTCTATGTTCTGCTCAAAATACTGCAATGCACACAACATTATGGGTGACATACCAGAGTTCAAAAGAGGACAAACTGTTGGTGCACGTCTTGCTGGCGCATCTGTGACCAAGACAGCAAGTCTTTGTGATGTATCAAGAGCCACGGTATCCAGGGTAATGTCAGCATACCACCAAGAAGGACGAACCACATCCAACAGGATTAACTGTGGACGTGAGACGAAGCTGTCTGAAAGGGATGTTCGGGTGCTAACCCGGATTGTATCCAAAAATATAAAACCACGGCTGCCCAAACGACACTGTTTTGGCCGCAAAAGGAGGCCCTACACCATACTAATAAATGATTTTGGTCTAAAACCAGGTGTTTCAGTTTCATTGTGTGTGTATATATATATATATATATATATATATATATATATATATATATATATATATATATATATATATATATATATATATATATCTGTCATTAGTAGTTGCAGCAGGCCTAGTAAGTTTTGTTTCCTGAATTGTTCCTTTAGACACAAACTGGTCTGCTCTGCACTGTGTGGCATTGTGTGGGATGAAGTGGAATGATGAGTTGGTGCGTTGGCAAGTACAGACTGGGTATTAATTACACTGGGGCTGATAGCATAGTAGTGTGTGTGTGTGTGTGTGTGTGTGTGTGTGTGTGTGTGTGTGTGTGCGTGTGTGCGTGTGTGGGTTAAATCCTCCCAGCCTCTGCTCTAACCCCTAATTCAGAGCACATTTGGAAAGGGAGATGCTTCGATTTAGTGTCGGCAGCAGCCATACTGAATAGGCTGTCTGGGGCTTGCTAAATGAAGAGAAAGCCATTAGGAATTCAGATTGTTATTCATTTTTCTGCTGCAGAGGGCAAATTTGTAGACTAATGTGCTTCTCATTTATTTGCTATTAGATCTGGGTGTGCTGCATGATGTGCATGCCTGAGTATGTGTGAGCATGCACACACAGGAGATGCATGGATATAAAATTCCTGGGCCATTAAAATAACCAGTCATTAACACCCTGCCGTGTCGTAACATAAACTAATAATGTAAGATAAGCTTTATATTATATTTATTATTTAATGCTTCATATTATTTCCCTATTGAAGCATTGCTGTAGGTTTAATAATTGCACAGTCAAGTCCTACATTTGTCACGTGTGGTGAGCTCTCTCAGAGGGTATATAAGGCGTGTGATGGGCTGTCTGCACACATATCCCTTATTGCTGTGATGAGTAAATGGGGTTGATACATGCTGATTGTCTTTCTTGGGGCGGATGGGATGTTCCAGCAAGACAATGTGACATGTCACTCGGCTGTAAACGTCCAACATTATTGGAGAAGGATGACCAAGTACTTTCCTTATCCCCTAATTCTCCAGACATGAACGCAGTTGAGCATCGGTGGGACCACCTTAATCATTGTGTGCGCTTTATGGATCCTCCCCCATGTTCCCTACAGCAGCTATGGGATGCACGGCAGTCGGCATGGCTCCGGATACCTGTGACACCCTTTCAGGATCTTATTGAGTCCCTCCCAGCCTGTCTAGCTGCTGTTCGTGCTGCACTCGGCAGATGCTCTGGATATTAGCTCATAGGTCATAATAATGCGACTCGACTGTGTACATGAAATTCAGTGACTGCAGCAGCCAGCTATTGTTAGGTAATATTCATTTCCCAACAGTGCATCTAAACCGGCCTAAACCCACTCAGCTGAAGCTTCAGTAGTAAACAAACTCCACCCTCTCAAACTCCATCTCTCTCTCTCTCTCGCTCTCTCCGTCTCTCTCGGTCTCTCTCTCTCTCTCTCTCTCTCCGTCTCTCTCTCTCTCTCTCTCTCTCTCTCTCTCTCTCTCTCTGTCTCTCTCTGTCTCTCTCTGTCTCTCTCTGTCTCTCTCTGTGTGCCTCTCTCTCTTTCTCTCTGTCTGCCTCTCTCTGTCTGCCTCTCTCTCTCTCTCTCTCTCTCTCTCTCTCTCTCTCTCTCTCTCTGTCTGTCTGTCTGTCTGTCTGTCTGTCTGTCTGTCTGTCTGTCTCTCTCTCTGTCTCTCTCTCTGCCTCTCTCTGTCTGCCTCTCTCTCTCTCTCTCTCTCTCTTTCTCTCTGTCTCTCTCTGTCTCTCTCTGTCTCTCTCTCTCTCTCTGCTTCTCTCTCTGTCTCTCTGTCTCTCTCTGTCTCTCTCTCTCTCTCTCTCTCTCTCTCTCTCTCTCTCTATATCTCTTGCTCTCTCTGTCGCTCTCTCTCTCTGTCTGTCTCTGTCTGTCTCTCTCGCTCTCTCTCTCTCTGTCTCTCTCTCTGTCTCTCTCTCTGTCTCTCTCTCTGGCTCTCTCTCTGGCTCTCTCTCTGGCTCTCTCTTTCTCTCTTTCTCTCTCTCGCTCTCTCTTTCTCTCTCTCTCTCTCCCTGTGGCGACTTGTACGTCACTTCTCAATAAAAAAGAAAGAAAATAATGTAACAACAAAACAAAACACAAATGACACCCTTCACACAGAGAGGAAAAGCCCCCGGCAGATTTATCTACATTTGACTCATGTCCTCGACGCCTTGGCCGTGCTTGAGCAATTAGTGTTAAAACTGGTGTATTAATTAAACACTGTTAAATCTTAAATAAGTTGATTTAAAAAAACATCTAACTTACTAAAACCTAGTTTGTGATTAGAGCCAGTGTCAGTATTCCCATGAGGACTTAATGTTACAGGCCTCTGTCTGCCATGACAGGAATACTCAAGCTGCTATGGGGTCTAGAAGTTGCAGAATTCCCACCAGTGGTGACCACACATGCTTCTGTGCTTTCGCTAGGGCTAGCACTCTTACCAGTCAGTTTGTCATTAGAAATAAAAGAAGTATTTGACTAGGCGTCTAAAATAAACCTGTCTGTGGACAGTCTGTCATTTATAATAGTTGCTTCACTGTCACATCTGATTGATTCTCAGCAAGCCGTTGCATATCTACTCACCAGCAAGCCTTTCAGAGTGAGACACAGGCCCAGTCACTAATCCAGGGAACTTACATGATATCTTGTTATGTTTTGAAGTTTATAGCCCATTATGTACCAGTTTTTTCCAAAATTGTCGGTCAGTAAAGGACAGTCCTCCTGCATTTGCTGGCCAATGTTCCAATTTGTTTATGTCACTCTCCAAGTGCTAATCAGTCTGATTGTGCAAGCTGTGTATTTCCGTCAAACGTCCCGTTACTTTTGAAGTTCTCTGAACCTGCCCAAGCTGGCTCAGGAGC
>JAMWET010007815.1:0-21693 GCA_024036415.1 Prochilodus magdalenae | reverse complement strand
AAATGTAGGGCTTAGGGGTTTAGTGTAAATGTAGGGGTTAGGGGGTTTAGTGTGAATGTAGGTGTTAGGGGGTTAAGTGTAAATGTAGGGGTTAGGGTTTAGTGTGAATGTAGGGGTTAGGGGTTTAGTGTAAATGTAGGGGTTAGGGGTTTAGTGTAAATGTAGGGGTTAGGGGTTTAGTGTAAATGTAGGGGTTAGGGTTTAGTTTGAATGTAGGGGTTAGGGGGTTTAGTGTAAATGTAGGGGTTTAGTGTAAATGTAGGGGTTAGGTTTTAGTGTAAATGTAGGGGTTAGGGGGTTTGGTGTAGATGTAGGGGTTAGGGGGTTTAGTGTGAATGTAGGGGTTAGGGGGTTTAGTGTAAATGTAGAGGTTAGGGTATAGTGTAAATGTAGGGGTTAGGGGATTAGTGTAAGTGTAGGGGTTACGGGGTTTAGTGTAAATGTAGGGCTTAGGGGTTTAGTGTAAATTTAGGGGTTAGGGGGTTTAGTGTGAATGTAGGTGTTAGGGGGTTTAGTGTAAATGTAGGGGTTAGGGTTTAGTGTAAATGTAGGGGTTAGGGGTTTAGTGTAAATGTAGGGGTGAGGGGTTTAGTGTAGATGTAGGGGTTAGGGGGTTTAGTGTAAATGTAGGGGTTAGGGGTTCAGTGTAGATGTAGGGGTTAGGGGGTTTAGTGTAAATGTAGGGGTTAGGGGTTTAGTGTAAATGTAGGGGTTAGGGGGTTTAGTGTAAATGTAGGAGTTAGGGGGTTTAGTGTAAATTTAAGGGTTGGGGGTTTAGTGTAAATGTAGGGGTTAGGGTTTGTTGTAAATGTAGGGGTTAGGGGGGTTTAGTGTAAATGTAGGGGTTAGGGGTTTAGTGTGAATGTAGGGGTTAGTGTTTAGTGTAAATGTAGGGGCTAGGGTTTAGTGTGAATGTAGGGGTTAGGGGGTTTAGTGTAAATGTAGGGGTTTAGTGTAAATGTAGGGGTTAGGGTTTAGTGTAAATGTAAGGGTTAGGGGGTTTGGTGTAGATGTAGGGGTTAGGGGGTTTAGTGTGAATGTAGGGGTTAGGGGGTTCAGTGTAAATGTAGAGGTTAGGGTTTAGTGTAAATGTAGGGCTTAGGGGTTTAGTGTAAATGTAGGGGTTAGGGGGTTTAGTGTGAATGTAGGTGTTAGGGGGTTTAGTGTAAATGTAGGGGTTAGGGGTTTAGTGTAAATGTAGGGGTTAGGGGTTTAGTGTAAATGTAGGGGTTGGGGGTTTAGTCTAAATGTAGGGGTTAGGGGTTTAGTGTAAATGTAGGGGTTAGGGGGTTTAGTGTAAATGTAGAGGTTAGGGTTTAGTGTAAATGTAGGGGTTAGGGGGTTTAGTGTAAATGTAGGAGTTAGGGGGTTTAGTGTAAATTTAAGTGTTAGGGTTTAGTGTAAATGTAGGGTTTAGGGTTTATTATAAATGTAGGTGTTAGGGGGTTTAGAGTAAATGTAGGGGTTAGGGGGTTTAGTGTAAATGTAGGGGTAAGGGTTTATTGTAAATGTAGGGGTTAGGGGGTTTAGTGTAAATGTAGGGGTTAGGGTTTAGTGTAAATGTAGGGGTTAGGGGTTTAGTGTAAATGTAGGGGTTAGGGGTCTTACTGTAAATGTAGGGGTTAGAGGGTTTAGTGTAAATGTAGGGGTTAGGGGTTTAGTGTAAATGTAGGGGTTAGCGGGGTTTAGTGTAAATGTAGGGGTTAGGGGGTTTAGTGTGAATGTAGGGGTTAGGGTTTAGTGTAAATGTAGGGGTTAGGGGTTTAGTTTGAATGTAGGGGTTAGTGTTTAGTGTAAATGTAGGGGCTAGGGTTTAGTGTGAATGTAGGGGTTAGGGGCTTTAGTGTAAATGTAGGGGTTAGGGTTTATTGTAAATGTAGGGGTTAGGGGGTTTAGTGTAAATGTAGGGGTTAGGGGTTTAGTGTAAATGTAGGGGTTAGGGGGTTTAGTGTAAATGTAGGGGTTAAGGGGTTTAGTGTAAATGTAGGGGTTAGGGGTTTAGTGTAAATGTAGGGGTTAGGGGTCTTAGTGTAAATGTAGGGGTTAGGGGTTTAGTGTAAATGTAGAGGTTAGGGGTTTATTGTAAATGTAGGGGTTAAGGGGTTAGTGTAAATGTAGGGGTTAGGGGTTTAGTGTAAATGTAAGGGGGTTAGGGTTTAGTGTAAATGTAGGGGTTAGGGGGGTTAGTGTAAATGTAGAGGTTACGGTTTAGTGTAAATGTAGGGGTTACGGGGTTTAGTGTAAATGTAGGGGTTAGGGGGTTGAGTGTAAATGTAGGGGTTAGGGGTTTAGTTTGAATGTAGGGGTTAGTGTTTAGTGTAAATGTAGGGGTTAAGGGGTTTAGTGTAAATGTAGGGGTTAGGGGTTTAGTGTAAATGTAGGGGTTAGGGGTCTTAGTGTAAATGTAGGGGTTAGGGGTTTAGTGTAAATGTAGGGGTTAGGGGGTTTAGTGTAAATGTAGGGGTTAGGGGTTTAGTTTGAATGTAGGGGTTTAGTGTTTAGTGTAAATGTAGGGGCTAGGGTTTAGTGTGAATGTAGGGGTTAGGGGCTTTAGTGTAAATGTAGGGGTTAGGGTTTATTGTAAATGTAGGGGTTAGGGGGTTTAGTGTAAATGTAGGGGTTAGGGTTTAGTGTAAATGTAGGGGTTAGGGGGTTTAGTGTAAATGTAGGGGTTAAGGGGTTTAGTGTAAATGTAGGGGTTAGGGGTTTAGTGTGAATGTAGGGGTTAGGGGTCTTAGTGTAAATGTAGGGGTTAGGGGTTTAGTGTAAATGTAGAGGTTAGGGGTTTAGTGTAAATGTAGGGGTTAAGGGGTTAGTGTAAATGTAGGGGTTAGGGGTTTAGTGTAAATGTAAGGGGGTTAGGGTTTAGTGTAAATGTAGGGGTTAGGGGGGTTAGTGTAAATGTAGAGGTTACGGTTTAGTGTAAATGTAGGGGTTACGGGGTTTAGTGTAAATGTAGGGGTTAGGGGGTTTAGTGTAAATGTAGGGGTTAGGGGGTTTAGTGTAAATGTAGGGGTTAGGGTTTTATTGTAAATGTAGGGGTTAGGGGGTTTAGTGTAAATGTAGGGGTTAGGGTTTAGTGTAAATGTAGGGGTTAGGGGGTTTAGTGTAAATGTAGGAGTTAGGGGGTTTAGTGTAAATGTAGGGGTGAGGGGGTTTAGTGTAAATGTAGGGGTTAGGGTTTAGTGTAAATGTAGGGGTTAGGGGTTTAGTGTAAATGTAGGGGTTAGGGGGGTTTAGTGTAAATGTAGGGGTTATGGGGTTTAGTGTAAATGTAGGGGTTAGGGGGTTTAGTTTGAATGTAGGGGTTAGTGTTTAGTGTAAATGTAGGGGTTAGGGGGTTTAGTGTAAATGTAGGGGTTAGGGTTTAGTGTAAATGTAGGGGTTAGGGCTTAGTGTAAATGTAGGGGTTAGGGGGGTTTGGTGTAAATATAGGGGTTAGGGGGTTAGTGTAAATGTAGAGGTTAGGGGTTTAGTGTAAATGTAAGGGGGTTAGGGTTTAGTGTAAATGTAGGGGTTAGGGGGATTAGTGTAAATATAGGGGTTAGGGGTTTAGTGTAAATGTAGGGGTTAGGGGGGTTAGTGTAAATGTAGGGGTTAGGGGTTTAGTGTAAATGTAGGGGTTAGGGGTTTAGTGTAAACGTAGGGGTTAGGGGTTTAGTGTAAACGTAGGGGTTAGGGGTTTAGTGTAAATGTAGGAGTTAGGGTTTAGTGTAAATGCAGGGGTTAGGGGGTTTAGTGTAAATGTAGGGGTTAGGGGTTTAGTGTAAATGTAGGGGTTAGGGGGGTTTAGTGTAAATATAGGTGTTAGGGGTTTAGTGTGAATGTAGGTGTTAGGGGCTTTAGTGTAAATGTTGGGGTTAGAGTTTATTGTAAATGTAGAGGTTAGGGGGTTTAGTGTAAATGTAGGGGTTAGGGTTTAGTGTAAATGTAGGGGTTAGTGGTTTAGTTTAAATGTAGGGGTTAGGGGGTTTAGTGTAAATGTAGGGGTTAGGGTTTAGTGTAAATGTAGAGGTTAGGGGTTTAGTGTAAATGTAGGGGTTAGGGGGGTTTAGTGTAAATGTAGGGGTTAGGGGTTTAGTGTAAATGTAGGGGTTAGGGGTTTAGTGTAAATGTAGGGGTTAGGGGGTTTAGTGTAAATGTAGGGGTTAGGGGTTTAGTGTAAAGGTAGGGGTTAAGGGGGTTTTGTGTAAATGTAGGGGTTAGGGGGTTTAGTGTAAATGTAGGGGTTAGGGGGTTTAGTGTAAATGTAGGGGTTAGGGGGTTTAGTTTGAATGTAGGGGTTAGTGTTTAGTGTAAATGTAGGGGTTAGTGTTTAGTGTAAATGTAGGGGTTAGGGTTTAGTGTAAATGTAGGGGTTAGGGTTTAGTGTAAATGTAGGGTTTAGGGGGTTTAGTGTAAATATAGGGGTTAGGGGGTTTAGTGTAAATGTAGGGGTTAGGGTTTAGTGTAAATGTAGGGGTTAGGGGGTTTAGTGTAAATGTAGGGGTTAGGGGGTTTAGTGTAAATGTAGAGGTTAGGGGTTTAGTGTAAATGTAAGGGTTAGGGGGTTTAGTGTAAATGTAGGGGTTAGGGTTTAGTGTAAATGTAGGGGTTAGGGTTTAGTGTAAATGTAGGGGTTAGGGGGTTTAGTGTAAATGTAGGGGTTTGGGGTTTAGTGTAAATGTAGGGGTTTAGTGTAAATGTAGGGGTTAGGGGTTTAGTGTAGATGTAGGGGTTAGGGGGTTTAGTGTAAATGTAGGGGTTAGGGGTTTAGTGTAAATGTAGGGGTTAGGGGGTTTAGTGTAAATGTAGGGGTTAGGGGGTTTAGTGTAAATGTAGGGGTTAGGGGTTTAGTGTAAATGTAGGGGTTAGGGGGTTTAGTGTAAATGTAGGGGTTAGGGGTTTAGTGTAAATGTAGGGGTTAGGGTTTAGTGTAAGTGTAGGGGTTAGGGGGTTTAGTGTAAATGGAGAGGTTAGGGGGTTTAGTGTAAATGTAGGGGTTAGGGGTTTAGTGTAAATGTAGGGGTTAGGGGGTTTAGTGTAAACGTAGAGGTTAGGGGGTTTAGTGTAAATGTAAGGGTTAGGGGGTTTAGTGTAAATATAGGGCTTAGAGGTTTAATGTTAACGTACCTGTGTAACCTTGTACCTGTCATTGATGACCTGTAGGTAAATTTGTATTGAATAATAAAGTGTCCACATCATCAGATGTCCACACAGTGGCGCCATAATCCAGAGTAAACCTGTGCAGAGAGTGAAACACTGAAGAGCCACTGTTTGTACAGTGTTAGTTACAGGGAACCTTCACTGTCTGGACCTCCACACCTTACAACAGGCTAACAGTCTACATCTCCAACACGGTTACACCATCACACACAAACCACACCGGTAGGAATGAAGAAACAGTGGTGGTGATGGGTAAGGGAATGAAGGGGTGAAGGAACAGTGTTGGTGATGGGTAAGGGAATGAAGGGCTGAAGGAACAGTGTTGGTGATGGGTAAAGGAATGAAGGGATGAAGGAACAGTGTTGGTGATGGGTAAGGGAATGAAGGGGTGAAGGAACAGTGACCTGTCCACCTGTTTGTCTGCTGTTAGACCCAGAGAAGCGGTCTGAGACGGTCTGACCAGGCCAGGCTGCCACTATAGCGCCCCCTGCTGTACGCCAGCTTCCACACGGTCTGCCTCCTGATACGTTTCAGAACCCAGCACCCACAGAACCGTGTCTGGGTATCCCAGAGCATCTGTGTTCTAGTACCGGTATGAAGTATGAAGGCTCCCACACAGGAAGGCCTGTTGGGTGGAGCAGTGCTAACGCTGCTAGAGTTAAAGGTGACGTAGCTCAGTCACCGGCTGATCCACCAACCAGCAGGTACACCAGCTGCATGATCTCTACTCCCTGTAGGAGAACCACAAACAGGATCAGAACCACAGCTGTGTGTGGTATAGCAGACCTGCTTACCTAACGCCACACTCTGCTGCGTAACCGCACTGTAAGCGTGGTATGTGGTAACGAGTCATTAATGTTAGTACATGTTACTGAACGGAATCAGAGTCATACCGGTGTTCAGGTACAGCTTCAGTTTCCCTCACTACTGACCCCTGCAGGTAGATTATGGAGGTGTTCAGTCTCTCTGTTGAAGGCTCAGCTGAGCTCAGGGCTGTTCCCGGTTCCGGGTGTGTGACACGCCTGTCTGTTGTCCCCTCCTACATGTGATATGATGATGGTTTATGGAGTTCCCCCGATAAAGATCCGCTACTGTCCCACCGAGACCCTCAGGCTGTACTCCACCCTACTGTTAACACCAGCTGCGGTTTGGAGCTCTGTACCAGCCACATCCCGTCAGTTACAGCTCCTGCAGACTCTGTCTGTGTTTACCGTCTGTGTTTACCTCCTGTGTTTACTGTCTGTGTTTATTGTCTGTGCTCCTGTCTGTTTACTGTCTGTGTTTACTGTCTGTGTTTACTGTCTGTGCTCCTGTCTGTGTTTACCGTCTGTGTTTACTGTCTGTGTTTATTGTCTGTGCTCCTGTCTGTTTACTGTCTTTGTTTACCTTCTGTGTTTACTGTCTGTGTTTACCGTCTGTTTACTGTCTGTGTTTACCTTCTGTGTTTACCGTCTGTGCTCCTGTCTGTTTACTGTCTGTGTTTACCGTCTGTGTTTACTGTCTGTGTTCCTGTCTGTGTTTACTGTCTGTGTTTACCGTCTGTGTTTACTGTCTGTGTTCCTGTCTGTGTTTACCGTCTGTGTTTACTGTCTGTGTTTACCGTCTGTGTTTACTGTCTGTGTTTATCGTCTGTGTTTACTGTCTGTGCTCCTGTCTGTGTTTACTGTCTGTGTTTACTGTGTGTTTACGTCTGTGTTTACCGTCTGTGTTTACTGTCTGTGTTTACTGTCTGTGTTCCTGTCTGTGTTTACTGTCTGTGTTTACTGTCTGTGTTTACTGTCTGTGTTTACCGTCTGTGTTTACTGTCTGTGTTCCTGTCTGTGTTTACTGTCTGTGTTTACCGTCTGTGTTTACCGTCTGTGGTCCTGTCTGTGCTCCTGTGTTTGTATTGTGACCCTGTTGTTTATCCATCTCCTCTTTATTCACTCTGCTGGAGAACGAGCCGGATGGTGTTTCCCTATACTGTAGAACTGTACTGGTATAAGACGGTATGGTTGAACTGGACTGAAGCTTCCCTGCACCTGCAGCCAGGTGTTACTGACTGCACAGCTGTACAGCGTGTGACTGTAATGATGGTGATATATAAATATACAGGTTACACGTATGAATATGACGTATGTTTTGTGTTGTAGATGTAGAAACAGAGATTTTATCCTGAATTTAATAAAATAATAATTTTATTATAGAGTACATTTTTATTATTCCATTATTAATGTATAATCACTTTAAACCTAATCACACAGGAGCCAATCAAAATCAAATAACACGTTTAGTCCGTTCCCTTACACTCACAGCTATGTGTTTGATCTCTCCTGTGAGGCTACGTTTCTGGAGAACCCTTTATGTACAGCGACTGTACCTGTGTACACCTGCACAGAGGAATGAAACTGTTTACTCTGAGGGTAAGTCAACGGAACCAGACGTTACAACACCTACAACAAACTTTAACACCAGTGATTTTTACAGTAAAGGACAAAAAACATTGTAGAGAACAGTGTAAAGGACATTGTAAAGGACAGTGTAAAGAACAGTGTAGAGAACAGTGTAATAGACGGTGTAAAGAACAGTGTAAAGGACAGTGTAAAGAACAGTGTAAAGGACGGTGTAAAGGACAGTGTAGAGAACAGTGTAAAGGACGGTGTAAAGAACAGTGTAAAGGTCAGTGTAAAGAACAGTGTAAAGAACAGTGTAAAGGACGGTGTAAAGAACAGTGTAAAGGACAATGTAAAGAACAGTGTAAAGGACGGTGTAAAGGACAGTGTAGAGAACAGTGTAAAGGACGGTGTAAAGAACAGTGTAAAGGTCAGTGTAAAGGACAGTGTAGAGAACAGTGTAAAGGACGGTGTAAAGAACAGTGTAAAGGTCAGTGTAAAGGACGGTGTAAAGGACAGTGTAAAGGACAGTGTAAAGGACGGTGTAAAGAACAGTGTAAAGGACGGTGTAAAGAACAGTGTAAAGGACGGTGTAAAGGACAGTGTAAAGGACGGTGTAAAGGACAGCAGTTTTGTTCACATTAGTCCCACATATTTTTAGCTGGTAATTCCACATCAGGAGGAGACACTCCAGATTAAACCCCGGAGCAGCTCGGAAGGTAAGACAGGTGTATCTCAGACACACACACACACTCACACACTCACACACACACACACACTCACATAGACACACACACACACTCACACACAGACACTCACACACACATAGACACACACAGACACACACACTCACATAGAAACACACACTCACACACACACACACACTCACATAGACACACACACACACACACACACACACACACACACACACTCACACAGACACACTCACACAGACACACTCACACACACACACACACACACACACACACACACACACTCACACAGACACAGACACACACTCACACACACACACACACACACACACAGACAGACACACACACTCACACAGACACAGACACACACTCACACACACACACTCACACACACACAGACACACACTCACACACACACACACACTCACACACACACACACACACACACACACTCACACAGACACACACACTCACACACAGACAGACACACACACTCACACAGACACACACTCACACACACACACTCACACACAGACAGACACACACACTCACACAGACACAGACACAGACACACACTCACACAGACACACACTCACACAGACACCACACACACACTCATACACACACTCACACTCACACTCACACACACACACACACACACACACACACTCACACAGACACACACACAGACACACACACACAGAGACACTCACACACACACACACACTCACACAGACACACACACATACACTCACACACACACTCACACACACACACACACTCACACATACACTCACATACACACACACACACTCACACAGACACACACACACTCACACAGACACACACACATACACTCACACACACACACACATACACTCACATACACACACTCCCACACACACACACACACACTCACACACACTCACACACACTCGTACACACTCACACACACTCACACAGACACACACACTCACACACACTCACACAGACACACACACTCACACTCACACACACACACACACACTCACACACACACACACACACACACACACTCACACACACACACACACACACTCACACAGACACACACACTCACACAGACACACACACTCACACAGACACACAGTGTCCAGTAGGGTGAAATCATGGGGAAGCTTCTCTCCCAGAGCGTCTCACTCTCCCCAACAGACAACTCCAAACTCTGATTCCTGTCGACTGTAAGATGAACCCTACAAGGAGGAAGGCCCCGCCCAGTATAACAGGGTGTGGTCCACACACAGTGATACATAAACAGTTATCCTGTAATCAGATTCTCAGACAGAGCCATCTGGAATGAGATATCAGACATGCTAAACATTAAGAGTCACTCTCATTCAGAGGTTTCTCCTTAATCAGGATTCCATAGGGCCGGATAGACGCCTCCACAATCCTCTTCTCCTCTGCGGCGGAGCTTCCCTGAGGTACCGGGATGAGCCAGTGGTCTTTCTTTTCAGTGATGACCCTCTTCCCAGGGTTGATCCGGTTCTGCATGATGACGTGGTAGGTTTTTCCGGTTGTGCTGGATGTGAACGTCTTGTGTAACGTGTACCCGAGCGCAACTTCAATATCCGGTGTGGAGTAGATACCTCGGCCGTAAGCCTCACGGGGTCCTGCGGTGAAATGGGATCTGGTGATGCCTCTGGCTCCATCAATGCTGGTCCCATGGAAGGAAACCGGCCACTCACCAGGTGAAGAGTGGCTCCTCCATCCAGCAGAACCCAGCCAGGTGTTTCCATCAGGATACTTATTCCTCACCCTCAGAGCGAAGCGGTACCACCCCCAGGGCCGAGAGTACGGCTCTCCACCGCGGGAGCACTGAGACGAGTCAGAGCCGCGCCTGAAATCATAATCATAGCACGGGTCCAGGAACTTATCCAAGTCCACAAACAGCTCCTTCCGCAGACCTGAGATTTCTGTCTCGGGTTCTTCTTCAGGTTCTTCAGACTGTAAGTCTAGAGCCAACTCGTTTAGACGTGACAGCAGGGACCGTAGAGACGCCTGAGCAGCAGTCACTGATGACTGATCCACTTTCCCGTAGACGGTAGAGAGGAAATTATTCGTGGTCAGTTCGTCGAATATGGTGCTCCCGATTTTGTGTTTGGAGAGAGGCTTCACCTCGGCCTCGGTGAGGGCGGAGAGAGCTTCCAGGATAAGGGTTCTGTTGATGTCAGGCATGGTGTCTGGTAGACTGAAGCTAGAACTATGAGCTGGCTGGTTTATATAGTCTGTAAACTCAGGAAGTGCTGCCAGCTATTTACAGCAGGCTGGTTAAACTCCCAGAGCCTTTCGCTTTCACTCTGATAAGAAATGACCGAGTGTGCACGTGCACGGCTTTTATGGTAACTGGAACTACATCAGGTAATCGGTTTTATGGAGAGTGTTTCAATATTGATTAACGAATAACATTAGTACTCAGCTGGAAAGCTGTGGTTGTCAGTCACCGCTCTGAGACGTCTACAGTACTCAGTTTAGTGGTCCAGTTGTTCCTCTCAGCAAACCGACCTCAGTTCCCCAGGATATTGACCCTAGGGTGGACAAACTCATACACACAGAGGGGATTCAGGTCCGTAGATTGGCGAGACCACGGGAGAAACCAGTCTTAATTAAACCAGACATATATTCTGACCATACCCACTCAAAGGCCATGTCTCAGTCAAAGGAGAGTCCTTATCAGACCTCATCAGGCTGGAGAAATTTCCAACAGGATTTCCCTCTTTTCTTGAATCCCTCTGGGATCAATAAAGTATCTATCTATTTAGGATTTAGATGATTTTGTGCTTCACAGATCCACTGTCAGGCAGAAACCAGGGAAATTCAGAACCACCTTCCCTGGGGTGGTCATCCAACAAAAGTGACCCCCAGAATGACCCCAGGTGTAACATCTAGAGTCTGTAGGCCTCTCTTAACAAAAAAGGCCAGAGCAGACTCTACCTACTGGAGAGACTGAGGTCGTGTGGAGTGCAGGGGGCGCTCCTCAGGACCTTCTTCCATACAGTGGTGGCATCTGCCATCTTTTACGGAGTGGTCTGCCGGGGCAGCAGCATCTCGACGGCAGACAGGAAGAGACTGGACCAGCTGTTAAAGAGGGCCGGCTCTGACCTGGGAAGCCCCTCAGACCCAGTGCAGGTGGTGGGAGACAGGAGGATGTTAGCCAAGCTGGCATCCACGCTGGAGAACGACTCCCACCCCATGCATGACACTCAGCAGCACTGGGCAGCTCCTTCAGCGACAGGCTGCTTCACCCCGAGTGTGTGGAGGAGCGGTATCGAAGGTCCTTCCTTCCTGCTGCGGTTAGACTCTACAACCAGCACTGCTCCCATAGGAACCCGCACACACACACACACACACTTAACTACACACACTCACAGGACCACGCACACACAAACACACACACACACACTTATCCTACACACTCACAGGACCACACACACACACACACACACACACACACACACACACACACACACACTTATCCTACACACTCACAGGACCGCGCGCACACACACACACACACACTTAACTACACACACTCACAGTACCACACACACACACTTAACTACACACACTCACAGGACCACACACACACACACACACACACTTAACTACACACACTCACAGTACCACACACACACACACACTTAACTACACACACTCACAGTACCACACACACACACACACACACACACACTTAACTACACACACTCACAGTAACACACACACACACACACACACACTTAACTACACACACTCACAGGACCACACACACACACACACTTAACTACACACACTCACAGGAAATAGAGTTGTTTTCTATGTAGCATAATGTGCAATACTAACAATGTGCAATATCTTTCCATTCCCCATGTGCAATAAAGAATAAATGTGCAAATTTTCTGTAAATATTTTGCATTTATCTGTAAATAAGATTCTCCAGAGGTTTTGACTTTTATTATTCATAATGTTTATATTGTTGTTCTGTTCACCTGCCTTATGTTTTGTACTGAGTACCTTGCTATCCCTTTGCTGCTGTAACACTGTAAATTTGCCCACTGTGGGACTAATAAAGGATTATCTTATCTTATCTTAAACTGGCTAGTGTTCACCATCAGACCAACATTAAACAAGAGCAGCATGTACGGAATGAGGGCGTGGAGAAAGACCACCTGGATGAACCTGAGCACAGCATGTTAGGTGGACAGACAAAGCGAAAACAGATCTATGTGGTGTAAATGAGAGGTGTGGCCAACTGAACCCCAACAGAAGGTGGTGCTGAAGAAAAACAGCCACCCTAAAGACACCAGCTAGTCTACATGACAGGATGAATCAGATGGAATGAGTCCAGACCTTACTCCAGTAGAAATGAGGAGGTGTGGTGTTCCGGCAAGAAAGCCCAACAACACAACAGAGTCGAGGAAGTCCCTCCAGTTCCTGGAACCAGACGTTTACATACTTTACATACATACACAGTAAATGCCAACCAAGACATTCACTGTGAGATCACTCAGTCCAGTAAATGAATGGGAAGCTGTATGACTGGCTGGCCGTGTGTTACTGTGTCCTCTATAGTTCATATATGAAGATCTGATCAATAAACGAATTCATTCAGGAATTAAGAATTCTCCACCTTAAAGCGTCACCGTGTGCTAAATAACTGAAACTGTGTACGGTATGGGAGCATGTGGTTTATCGTTTGGGCTGCTGTCCTGGAGAAACACGTGACTGAGGAGAAACAGCGGTACAGCTGACTCTGACTTTCCCAGCGATAAGAAAATCACACACTCATCTTTCATTCCTTTAATCTGTACCTGTGTGGGTGTGACTATATGTTTATGGCGGTAAGGACCGAGACATGCACCGATAAAGATGATGCTGTGATACAAGGCCATATAGCCATGATGTAATAAAAGATCAGGCATGTTATTGTAGGGGTTAGGGGGTTTAGTGGATAAAGGAATGAAGGGGTGAAGGAACAGTGTTGGTGATGATAAAGGAATGAAGGGGTGAAGGAACAGTGTTGGTGATGATAAAGGAATGAAGGAGTGAAGGAAGAGTGTTGGTGATGGATAAAGGAATGAAGGGGTGAAGGAAGAGTTTTGGTGATGATAAAGGAATGAAGGGGTGAAGGAACAGTGTTGGTGATGATAAAGGAATGAAGGAGTGAAGGAAGAGTGTTGGTGATGATAAAAGAATGAAGGGATGAAGGAACAGTGTTGGTGATGATAAAGGAATGAAGGGGTGAAGGAACAGTGTTGGTGATAAAGGAATGACGGGGTGAGGGAAGAGTGTTGGTGATGATAAAGGAATGAAGGGGTGAAGGAACAGTGTTGGTGATAAAGGAATGAAGGGGTGAGGGAAGAGTGTTGGTGATGATAAAGGAATGAAGGGATGAAGGAACAGTGTTGGTGATGATAGAGGAATGAAGGGGTGAAGGAACAGTGTTGGTGATGATAAAGGAATGAAGGGATGAAGGAAGAGTGTTGGTGATGATAAAGGAATGAAGGGGTGAAGGAACAGTGTTGGTGATGATAAAGGAATGAAGGAGTGAAGGAAGAGTGTTGGTGATGGATAAAGGAATGAAGGGGTGAGGGAAGAGTGTTGGTGATGATAAAGGAATGAAGGGGTGAAGGAAGAGTTTTGGTGAGGATAAAGGAATGAAGGGGTGAAGGAACAGTGTTGGTGATAAAGGAATGAAGGGGTGAAGGAACAGTGTTGTGATAAAGGAATGAAGGGGTGAGGGAAGAGTGTTGGTGATGATAAAGGAATGAAGGGGTGAGGGAAGAGTGTTGGTGATAAAGGAATGAAGGGGTGAAGGAACAGTGTTGGTGATAAAGGAATGAAGGGGTGAGGGAACAGTGTTGGTGATGATAAAGGAATGAAGGGGTGAAGGAAGAGTGTTGGTGATGATAAAGGAATGAAGGGGTGAAGGAACAGTGTTGGTGATGAAGGAATGAAGGGGTGAGGGAAGAGTTTTGGTGATGATAAAGGAATGAAGGGGTGAAGGAACAGTGTTGGTGATAAAGGAATGAAGGGGTGAGGGAAGAGTGTTGGTGATGATAAAGGAATGAAGGGGTGAAGGAACAGTGTTGGTGATAAAGGAATGAAGGGGTGAGGGAAGAGTGTTGGTGATGATAAAGGAATGAAGGGGTGAGGGAAGAGTGTTGGTGATGATAAAGGAATGAAGGGGTGAAGGAACAGTGTTGGTCATAAAGGAATGAAGGGGTGAGGGAAGAGTGTTGGTGATGATAAAGGAATGAAGGGGTGAGGGAAGAGTGTTGGTGATGATAAAGGAATGAAGGGGTGAGGGAAGAGTGTTGGTGATGATAAAGGAATGAAGGGGTGAAGGAAGAGTGTTGGTGATGATAAAGGAATGAAGGGGTGAAGGAACAGTGTTGGTGATGAAGGAATGAAGGGGTGAGGGAAGAGTTTTGGTGATGATAAAGGAATGAAGGGGTGAAGGAACAGTGTTGGTGATAAAGGAATGAAGGGGTGAGGGAAGAGTGTTGGTGATGATAAAGGAATGAAGGGGTGAAGGAACAGTGTTGGTGATAAAGGAATGAAGGGGTGAGGGAAGAGTGTTGGTGATGATAAAGGAATGAAGGGGTGAGGGAAGAGTGTTGGTGATGATAAAGGAATGAAGGGGTGAAGGAACAGTGTTGGTCATAAAGGAATGAAGGGGTGAGGGAAGAGTGTTGGTGATGATAAAGGAATGAAGGGGTGAGGGAAGAGTGTTGGTGATGATAAAGGAATGAAGGGGTGAGGGAAGAGTGTTGGTGATGATAAAGGAATGAAGGGGTGAGGGAAGAGTGTTGGTGATGATAAAGGAATGAAGGGGTGAGGGAAGAGTGTTGGTGATGATAAAGGAATGAAGGGGTGAGGGAAGAGTGTTGGTGATGATAAAGGAATGAAGGGGTGAGGGAAGAGTGTTGGTGATGATAAAGGAATGAAGGGGTGATATATCAAGAGTCTCCATCAATGGCTGGTTTGGCTTTAGCCAGTAGGTGCTAATGCTAAGTAAATTAGCTAGGTTTGCTAGCTAGCTAACATTAAAGCCCAGGGACACCAATCTGTGTTCTTCTTCGTTGGTGTAAGACCTGTAACTCAGCTTATTTCCTGCAGACTCTCCTCTCTCTCTCACCACAAGGAAAGACCAGGGGCACCTCAGTCGTTACTGTTAGTTCAGGGAATCGAACCGGCGACCCTCCGGTCACAAGACGTGTTTACCTTCTGTGCATCTGTGCTCCTGTCTGTGTCCCTGTCTGTGTTTACTGTCTGTGTTCCTGTCTGTGTCCCTGTCTGTGTTTACTGTCTGTGTTTACTGTCTGTGTCCCTGCCTGTCTGTGTTCCTTTACCATCTGTGTTCCTGTCTGTGTCCCTGTCTGTGTTTACTGTCTGTGTCCCTGTCTGTGTTTACTGTCTGTGTCCCTGTCTGTGTTCCTGTCTGTGTTCCTGTCTGTGTCCCTGTCTGTGTTTACTGTCTGTGTCCCTGCCTGTCTGTGTTCCTTTACCATCTGTGTTCCTGTCTGTGTCCGTCTGTGTTTACTGTCTGTGTTTACTGTCTGTGTCCCTGTCTGTGTTTACTGTCTGTGTCCCTGTCTGTGTTTACTGTCTGTGTTTACTGTCTGTGTTTACTGTCTGTGTCCCTGCCTGTCTGTGTTCCTTTACCATCTGTGTTTACTGTCTGTATTCCTGTCTGTGTTTACTGTCTGTGTTCCTGTCTGTGTCCCTGCCTGTCTGTGTTCCTTTACCATCTGTGTTCCTGTCTGTGTCCCTGTCTGTGTTTACTGTCTGTGTTTACTGTCTGTGTCCCTGTCTGTGTTTACTGTCTGTGTTCCTGTCTGTGTCCCTGTCTGTGTTTACTGTCTGTGTTCCTGTCTGTGTTTACTGTCTGTGTTTACTGTCTGTGTTTACTGTCTGTCTGTGTTCCTTTACCATCTGTGTTTACTGTCTGTATTCCTGTCTGTGTTTACTGTCTGTGTTCCTGTCTGTGTCCCTGTCTGTGTTTACTGTCTGTGTTTACTGTCTGTGTTCCTGTCTGTGTCCCTGTCTGTGTTTACTGTCTGTGTTCCTGTCTGTGTTTACTGTCTGTGTTTACTGTCTGTGTCCCTGTCTGTGTTTACTGTCTGTGTTCCTGTCTGTGTTCCTGTCTGTGTCCCTGTCTGTGTTTACTGTCTGTGTTCCTGTCTGTGTTTACTGTCTGTGTTCCTGTCTGTGTCCCTGTCTGTGTTCTGCCTGTCTGTGTTCCTTTACCATCTGTGTTTACTGTCTGTGCTCCTGTCTGTGTTTACAGTCTATCCTTATTTTAATTTTTACATTTTTATTTTATTTTAGGGTGTGGTCCAAACACAGGGATACGGTAAAAAGTTCGGATCTGAATGGAAAAGGAAAATACCTCCCTCCTCCTAATTTATAGACCCCCCTGACGGGGTCCTGACAGGGGATGTAACTCGACAGTCGTTAGTTACTCACACTGCTGAATACCTGCTTGGTCCGGTTCTGGGTCGTTCCTCTCAGCTCCCTCTTTAGGAACCAGTCCAGTGATCCTGGCTGGGTGTTCGGGGTCCTGGTCCAGCTGAATTATCCAGGTTCTGGATTCTGGGAACGAGACGTGGATTATAACCCATCATCGGTGAATCTGTGAGCGGCTCGTCTGGGGAAGACAGGTTTCTCTGAGTGTAAATAAAATATCTGCTCATCAATAAACACAGGTACGAGCTAACTCCGCGTGTCAATCAGAGGTGGACGTTCTGGAGGTGGGTCTTCGTGTTCAGGTTCTGTAGGAGCATCTTTCTTTCAGCTCACCTGTTACGAGATGTAATGAGGAACTTACTGGAAATGATTTGGACTTTCCACACACGGTAGGAACATTACATAATCGTCCTCTACCACTTCAACCCGCCCACGCCTGCACTTCCTGTCCGTTACAGGTTAAAGGAGTGAGGGGTCATAATTCCCGAACAGATACACCGTATTCCCGAAAGTAGTCACCTGGCCTCACATGCCTCACAGGTTAGGAATGTGGTTATGGGAATTTCTGACCATTCTTCCAGAAGCACATGTGTGAGGTCAGACGAGAAGGCCTGGCTCTCAGTCTCCGCTCTAACAGTCAGTACAGAGGGTGGAGCACCAGTCTGAGTCAGTCAGTACAGAGGACGGAGCACCAGTCTGAGACAGTCAGTACAGAGGATGGAGCACCGGTCTGAGTCAGTCAGTACAGAGGACGGAGCACCGGTCTGAGTCAGTCAGTACAGAGGATGGAGCACCAGTCTGAGTCAGTCAGTACAGAGGACGGAGCACCGGTCTGAGTCAGTCAGTACAGAGGATGGAGCACCAGTCTGAGACAGTCAGTACAGAGGATGGTGCACCAGTCTGAGTCAGTCAGTACAGAGGATGGAGCACCAGTCTGAGACAGTCAGTACAGAGGATGGAGCACCAGTCTGAGACAGTCGGTACAGAGGATGGTGCACCAGTCTGAGACAGTCAGTACAGAGGATGGAGCACCAGTCTGAGACAGTCAGTACAGAGGATGGAGCACCAGTCTGAGACAGTCAGTACAGAGGACAGAGCACCAGTCTGAGACAGTCAGTACAGAGGATGGAGCACCAGTCTGAGACAGTCAGTACAGAGGATGGAGCACCAGTCTGAGACAGTCAGTACAGAGGATGGAGCACCAGTCTGAGACAGTCAGTACAGAGGATGGAGCACCAGTCTGAGATGGTCAGTACAGAGGATGGAGCACCAGTCTGAGACGGTCAGTACAGAGGATGGAGCACCAGTCTGAGACAGTCAGTACAGAGGATGGTGCACCAGTCTGAGACAGTCAGTACAGAGGATGGAGCTCCAGTCTGAGACAGTCAGTACAGAGGATGGAGCACCGGTCTGAGTCAGTCAGTACAGAGGACGGAGCACTGGTCTGAGTCAGTCAGTACAGAGGATGGAGCACCGGTCTGAGACAGTCAGTACAGAGGATGGAGCACCGGTCTGAGACAGTCAGTACAGAGGATGGAGCACCGGTATGAGACAGTCAGTACAGAGTATGGAGCACCAGTCTGAGACAGTCAGTACAGAGGATGGAGCACCAGTCTGAGACAGTCAGTACAGAGGATGGTGCACCAGTCTGAGACAGTCAGTACAGAGGGTGGAGCACCAGTCTGAGACAGTCAGTACAGAGGATGGAGCACCAGTCTGAGACAGTCAGTACAGAGGATGGTGCACCAGTCTGAGTCAGTCAGTACAGAGTATGGAGCACCAGTCTGAGACAGTCAGTACAGAGGATGGAGCACCAGTCTGAGACAGTCAGTACAGAGGACAGAGCACCGGTCTGAGACAGTCAGTACAGAGGATGGAGCACCGGTCTGAGACAGTCAGTACAGAGGATGGAGCACCGGTATGAGACAGTCAGTACAGAGTATGGAGCACCAGTCTGAGACAGTCAGTACAGAGGATGGAGCACCAGTCTGAGACAGTCAGTACAGAGGATGGTGCACCAGTCTGAGACAGTCAGTACAGAGGGTGGAGCACCAGTCTGAGACAGTCAGTACAGAGGATGGAGCACCAGTCTGAGACAGTCAGTACAGAGGATGGTGCACCAGTCTGAGTCAGTCAGTACAGAGTATGGAGCACCAGTCTGAGACAGTCAGTACAGAGGATGGAGCACCAGTCTGAGACAGTCAGTACAGAGGATGGAGCACCGGTATGAGACAGTCAGTACAGAGTATGGAGCACCAGATCCTGGAGCTCCAGTCTGAGACAGTCAGTACAGAGGATGGTGCACCAGTCTGAGACAGTCAGTACAGAGGGTGGAGCACCAGTCTGAGACAGTCAGTACAGAGGATGGAGCTCCAGTCTGAGTCAGTCAGTACAGAGGGTGGAGCACCAGTCTGAGACAGTCAGTACAGAGGGTGGAGCTCCAGTCTGAGACAGTCAGTACAGAGGATGGAGCACCAGTCTGAGACAGTCAGTACAGAGGATGGAGCACCAGTCTGAGACAGTCAGTACAGAGGATGGAGCTCCAGTCTGAGTCAGTCAGTACAGAGGGTGGAGCACCAGTCTGAGACAGTCAGTACAGAGGGTGGAGCACCAGTTTTCCCCCAATAAACCCACTGAGTCACGGCACTGCTCTGCATGGTGTTTAACAGTAATGAGAGCAGAATGGTCATATAACAATATACACACACCACTGGGATTGTAGTATGAATTTATTTATTTATTATTATTATTATTGTTATTATTATTTTTTTTTTTAACAATATGTTTATTATGGTTTTTCAAAAAAGTTATGTACAAATAGACAGGTAGACAAAGAAAAAATAATACAATATGCTTTAAAAAAAAAAAAAAGGGAATGACAAGAAGATTAAAATGAGAAAACGCACAGAAAAACAAAACAGACAGGGCGTACAAACTAAGGCAATGACTTATCTTCACTAGTGCAAAGCCAATATTAACAGAAAAAAAAAAAAAAAGAAAGAGGCGGGTAGCCCATCACATTGTTTCAAGGTCTCCATCAAACTCTTCGAGATGGTCCAAGAATGGCCGCCATATCTTATAAAATTCTCTGAGATTGTTAGACAGATTGTACCTGATTTTCTCCATGTGCAATAGAGGTGTGAGCTCAGATAGCCACGTCTTGAAAAGGGGCACTGCCTCTGATTTCCAAAGCATTAAAATTAGTCTTTTTGCAATAACCATTCCGTACATTATGGTGTGTTGTACACGCATGCTTTGCGGCAACAGAGACACTGAGTACCCAAAAAGTGCCACCTGTGGGTCAGGCTTGAAAACACAATTGTACATCTCAGAGAACCATTGAAATACACTGCACCAAAAGTCATACAGTTTTGGACATGACCAGAAAAGGTGGGCTAGGGTACCATCTGCAGACTTGCATCTCTGACACAAAGGGGAGACAGTTGGATATATTTTATGCAATTTAGTTTTAGAGTAGTGGAGCCTATGCATGACCTTGAACTGAATAAGGTGATGTCTAGCGTTGATGGAGCAATATTGTATTCTACTGAGACCTTCCCCCCAAACAATATCATCAATCTGGATACTCAACTCTTCTTCCCAAGCACTCTTCAAAGTCTGAGTGGTACAGTCCACTTGTTCAGAGAATATTTTAACACAATTTGAAATCAGGTGTCTTGAATCTGGTTGGCCAAGCAAAAGATTATGAATCTTACTTTCCTCAGAAAGAGTTTCAAAATTATGTATGTTTTGGCGTACATAGTTCCTAACTTGCAGGTACCTGAAGAAATGTGTTGCTGGGAGGGAGAACTTATGTTGCAGTTGAGTGAATGAAGCAAAATGCTTATTAATGTACAAATCTTTTAAAGCAACTATGCCTTTTAGTTTCCAACTGTAAAAAGTTACATCAGACAGTGAAGGTGGAAATGCATGATTGTGACACACAGGAGCATAGACAGAGGTATCAGGTAGTTTGCAACACTTCTTAATTTGCTGCCATATTCTCAAACAGTTGCGAATTATTTGGTTATTCACTTTTAAGTTGAGAAGACTAGGTGTTGAGAAAAGAAGAGCTGGGAGTGAAGTGTTCTTAACATCAGCCTTTTCAATGGCAACCCAGGCTGGAGTTTCTGTTGAAACACCAGGATTGAAGCCTTCAACCCAATAAGCAAGAGGTCTAAGGTTCGCTGCCCAGTAATAATGCTGAAAGCATGGCAGTCCAAATCCACCCTTTTCTCTTGGTTTTTGAAGATGCTTTTTGGATATCCTGTGGGCTTTAAACCCCCATATGAATGGCATGATTATTGAGTCCAACAACTTGAAGAAAGACTTGGTTAAAAAAATTGGAAGATTTTGAAACAGATAAAGAAATCTTGCCAGCGAAACCATCTTTATAGCATTTATACGGCCCACCATTGAAAGGGGAAGTGTGCGCCACCTTCCAATATCTACTTTTAGTTTTTCCACATTTTCACGGAAATTCAATTTAAAAATTAATTTTGGGTCTTTTGGAATGGATAATTCAGGCTGTGACATAAAGATTGCCACATCATCAGCATATAAAGACAGATGGTGGTCCACACCTCCTAGATGAATGGGGTTGAGAGTTTCATGCTGTCTAATACGGATTGCAAGGGGTTCAATACATATTGAGAAGAGGAGTGGGCTAAGGGAACACCCCTGGCGCATCCCACGCTGTAGTCGGAATGAGGTGGACCTATCTTGATTTGTAAGGATGGAAGAGGACGGTTTCGCATACAAAATTTGAATCCAAGAGATAAAACGGTGACCAAATCCAAATTCTTCCAGCACCCTAAACATGTATGGCATTTCTATTTGGTCAAATGCCTTCTCGGCATCTAGGCACAAGACCGCCACCTCCTGGTCATTCTTGTAGTTATGATACATTATATTCATTAATCTTCGAACATTAAAGAATGAAAACCTGCCAGGAA
>JAMWET010007814.1:0-71123 GCA_024036415.1 Prochilodus magdalenae | reverse complement strand
AGCAGCCAGAACAATTGGAGCCTGCTCAGTACGACAAGTGTTGGGAACACCTCACAACAGTAAATGGCAAAAAAAGATGTGTATAAACATGTAATATATGACTGTGTTTGCAGATAATGAAGCTTCACATCAAGAAACAGAACTGAAGGAGTTTACGTATCTCAAGGAACGGAAAACCTGCCAAAAGGAGGGAAGCGAACACCACCTAGGGAGAGAAGAAGAGCATGCAGGAAAGGAAGATGAGCTGAATGAAATAGTAAAGAGGCTAAAGAGGGGAGAAGATCAGCTGAAGAGAGAGAAAGAGCAGCTCAAATTAGAGAATGAAAAGCAGGCAAGAAAGGAAGGTGAGCTAAATGACAGCGTAGAGAGACTAAAGAGGGAAGATCAACTGAACAGAGAGAAAGAGGAGCTCAAATTAGAGAATGAGAATCAGAGAAGAAGAGAAGATGAGCTAATTGAAAGGGAAAAGAGCCTAAACAGGGGAGAAGATAAGCTGAAGGAGGAGAAAGAGCAGCTCAGATTAGAGAATGAGAAGCAGAGAAGAAGAGAAGATGAGCTAATTGAAAGGGAAAAGAGCCTAAACAGGGGAGAGGATAAGCTGAAGGAGGAGAAAGAGCAGCTCAGATTAGAGAATGAGAAGCAGAGAAGAAGGGAACATGAGCTGAATGAAAGGGAAAAGAGCCTAAACAAGGGAGAAGATAAGCTGAAGGAGGAGAAAGAGCAGCTCAGATTAGAGAATGAGAAGCAGAGAAGAAGAGAAGATGAGCTAATTGAAAGGGAAAAGAGCCTAAACAGGGGAGAAGATAAGCTGAAGGAGGAGAAAGAGCAGCTCAGATTAGAGAATGAGAAGCAGAGAAGAAGAGAAGATGAGCTAATTGAAAGGGAAAAGAGCCTAAACAGGGGAGAAGATAAGCTGAAGGAGGAGAAAGAGCAGCTCAGATTAGAGAATGAGAAGCAGAGAAGAAGAGAAGATGAGCTAATTGAAAGGGAAAAGAGCCTAAACAGGGGAGAAGATAAGATGAAGGAGGAGAAAGAGCAGCTCAGATTAGAGAATGAGACGCAGATAAGAAGGGAACATGAGCTGAATGAAAGGGAAAAGAGCCTAAACAGGGGAGAAGATAAGATGAAGGAGGAGAAAGAGCAGCTCAGATTAGAGAATGAGAAGCAGACGAGAAGAAAAGATCAGCTGAAGGAATGGAATGAGAATCTCTGCAGACTGGAGAATGATTTAACAGTCAGATCACAGAGGAGAGAGATACAGTTAGAAACAATAAAGAGACAGGAAGATGAGATCAGCTTACAAAAAAAAATTATTGAACACTTAACGAAGATGAAAGAAGAAAAGGAGGAGGAAATGAAAAAGGATAATGAGAGAATGAAAGACCACATTTTACAGATAGAGAGAAACTGTGAGACACTAAAGACACAGGAAGAAAAGTTACAGATGTTTAACACTGATGTACAGACTATGAAGAAACAGAGAGAGAGAGAGAAAGAATCGATACACAGAGAGAAACAGTGGATAGAGAAAGAGAGAGAGGCTTTAAAGACACAATGGACAGAAATAGAGGAGGAGAAAGAGAAGATTCAGACACAAGAGAGAGTCAATACAGAAGAGATAGACAGACAGGAGATGGAGAAACTAAAAAATGAAATGGAGATAAAAACTCAGACAGCTCTGATACAGACGCAGAAGGAGGAGATGAAGAAGTGTGAAGAAGCATTAGAGAAACAGGAGAAAATGAAAGAGAGAAATAAGAGAGAAATAGAGCAACAAACCACCCAGCTTCAGGAACAGAGGTCAGAAATACAGACCCAGAAAGAGGAGATAGACAGACAGGAGAGAAAAATACAAACAAATAGAGGCATTCTAAAAAAAACAAGGAGGAACAAACTAATACTGGACAAAAAGATGGGGACTGAGGAAAAAGAACTGCAGAGGTGGAATGAGAAATTTCAGAAACAGTTAGCTGAGCTGGAAAGACTAAAGGAGCTCCATAAAGAAAATGTGCGGATAAAGAGATTAGAGGATGAACAGAATAAATACAGAGAGATAAGAAGAAGAGAGGAGGATTTACAGACTCTGCAGGACGTCTATTACCAGCTGGACACCAGACTGTCCTCATCAAACTACATGCCAGACTGTAACACGGAGGGAGACTTATTAGCGGAACTGGGAAAGATTATTGAGAAGATAAAGATGGAGGTGCAAAACCGTTCAGAAGAGGTGGATGTTGTGATAAACACACAAGACAAGAGAAAAAGAAGACAGAGGCAAGAAAGTGGAAAGAAAGACAACCTGTGTAGGTATTTTTAAAATTTTGTTAATTCTAATTTTAATTGTCAAAAGTGACCTTTGCAAAATAGTTTAAACCTATATAATAAATATTAAACATTTTATTTTATATTTAATTGTGAAATAATGAAGGTATATTTACAATAAATTGTTGTTTTCTTTTTTTTTTTTTTGCAGATGATGTTTCACAGGATGCTGCAAGCACTACAGGGGAACAGGTAGTTATACCACTTTAAAAAGAACATTATTAAAAAATCATAATTCATCAACATTTATTCAAAATAAGTTATTGTCCTAGTTCTTTAAGTATCTTATTTGTCCCTGAAGGGTTATCTAATGAATATACATTTCTCATTAATTCACATGCTCCTTGCAAATTTCTATTTGTATTTACAGTTTCTAGAACATAAATAAAACACATAATACTGAGATGAAGACATTTTGATTGCAAATACATAGGTGACACTTTCTTTTTTTACAGTCCCTAATTTTTAGGTATTGACTGAATAAGTCATGGGTAACATAATGGTTACAAGAAAGTCATATTACATTGAAATGCCAAACAGGTTCTAGTTAATAACTGAATAATTATAGGGTATGATCAGTCTATTTTTTTTTTATTTGGATAATATTATTTAGGTATCAAGAAAATATAATTAAATTATGCTGACCATTCTAAACAAAGCTGCTAGACAAGGTAAGAAGAGGTGAAAAAGGCATATGATATGTCAGATAAGTTTAATGATATGTCACATAATGCTTTAAAAAGCAAAATATCTCTTGATGCTTTTGATATAAGCCACAGTGTTGCTCTGTTTCACACAGTGTAGTGCATAAATTTTTTTAAGACGCTAGATGCTAAGCTAAAAAAAAAAATAAATTGTGCCTTTTTTGACCACTTTTCTGATCAGCTGCACAATAATGTAAAACACAGCAAAACCAAAAAATTAATATGTACAAGTTTAACCAACTAAAACAAACACTGTAATTGTTACATTTAACACTGAATATTATACTGCAGTAGATTTAACACACAGATGTATAATTTGTTTACTAATTATATAATTTAAAAAACATACAAATCACAAGTACACTTTTTACATGCATTGTGTAACTGACAAACAAACTTACAAAACTACACTGATAGTAATAATAATAATAATGCTAGTGATCACCAGTAGTAGCAATATTTACAGCTAAATATCGTATACATAGCTCATATCTCATATAAGAACATATTTATTTATGTACAACAGAATCTTTGATTAGACTAATAGCAAATAAATAAAATAAAATACAAAACATTTATTTAAGCACTACTGATTCTTTGAGTTTGGAGTGGAAACAAACTTAAACATACACGATATGGCCAAATGTTTTTGGACACCTGACCGTCATACCTATAAATTTGTTGCAACATCACATTCCAAAATCAAGGGCATTAATATGGAGTTGCCTGATATAGTAACCAATGTAACAAATGCTTGACACTTTATACAGCAGCTAGAGCATTGACTTTAGACTATTGCCAATGTATTCCAGCTATTAATCACCTTTTAAGTAAGATACAGCCCACATACATTTTAAATATGAAATAAAAAGAAATACATTACTGTTACATTCCTAAATCTTAAAGGCAATAACACTATTCTTTCTCATAAGGTTTTTGAAGAAAGGCAGTTGCAAAGGACCTTCACTGAAAACAAGCAAGATCCAGATTCACAGGACGTCCAAAAATCAAATCTGAAAAGCGTTGTGGACATTCTGCAGTGTCTCGGTCTAGACAATTTCTATACCAACAAACTGACCATAGAACATGTCCTTTCTATTGGCAGCCCAAATGAGAAATCATTAAAAGGCAATATGGGTTTAAATTATCTAAAAAAACTACTGATGCAGGACTACAGAGTGAGATTTATAACAGATGGAAATGAAAACAAGGACTTCACTCTGTCTGATAGAACAGTGGAAACTTGTGACAGAAAAGATGACCTTGATGTTCATGGCCTGTCTGATGCCACAAACAATGATAGCAATGACTACAACGCCAGATGTGAGACTAATGTCAAGGGAATCCCACAATCAGTCAGTGAAGTGAAGGAAATATATGAATATGTTTATCTGGATGAATTCCTCAGTGAAAGAGATGATTCTAATAATGCTAAAGAAAAGGAGGCGATCCACCCGATGGACGTCCAGATGGCAGTGTTCCACTGTGCTGACAGTTTCCTCAGACAGAACATGGTGACTAAACTCTCCTCCTGCCAGTACGCTCTGCCACTGCTGGTGCCCAGTCCTACATCTACAGACATTGAACTCCCTCTCTGGACGTTTCGGCAGATCAAGAAGACCTGGAAGTCAGTAGGTGGCTCCAGCACATCACTGCCAGTCTGTCAGGTTAAAGCTCCAATGGTGTTTTTCTGCAGGCTGGGCTCTGTCTCCACTTCCAAATCCCAGCTGCTGAATTCTCTGATTAACCCAAAGCACGACACCTTCTTCCACAGAGACAGTCCAGGCAGCAGCAGGACACGCCTGTTCATGGAGGGGCTGGTGGAGATCGCCTGGTACTGTCCTGCAGGAAACACTGATGACCTTTTCAGTGACATTACAGCATTCTGTAATCTTCATGGTGATGCTGTAAAGCACAGAGACCAAACAGATGTTCTCTCTGAAGGGGCCGCAATCAGTGTTGTGTTGATGCAAAATATGAAACCTGATGAGAAAGGCAGGGAGTTATTACAGAAACTTCACAAGTCTTCAAGTCCTCTTATCTGCCTTGTCTGTGATCTTCAGAAAGGTCCATTAAACATCAGTCAAGGGCTTAACGTCAAAATAGGACTGAGAGATAGAAACCGGAATGACTTAGATAATGAACTGAGAACAGCAATAAAAATTTGTTTGCAGAAGAGAAATATCAATTGCACATTCAATCTTCAGACCTTGTCATGTTCAGTGCTTGTGAAACGCTTTGGGTTCAGAGTTGATGAAACCAGTCGGCACTGCCAAGAGGGGAAAATCAGAGCTGAAGAGGTTATTAAACTTCTAGAAGGAGAAGACATCTCTCAAATCAAGAACAAGTTCCTGCCCTGTCAGGGGAAACTGTGGCAAGAATGGAGCAGTAAGAACAAACAGCTTCATCGGTTGCATGGAGATACTGAACAAAACAGGACTACACTGGCAGAAATGAAGAAAATAAGGATGAAACAACATGGAAAAAAACTCCAGTTCATAGAATGCTTTGTAAATAATCTGCTGTCAAACAGTACAACTCAGTCACAGTACTTTATCCAGTGGATCAGACACTTCATTGATGACAAGTTTTCAGACCAAGTCTCTCAAGTTAATTTGAAATACAACAGTAAATGGCTTGCAGTCCAGGAGTTGAAAAATACACCAGGAAAGTCTGATGAACTGAAGGTACTCCAGAAACAGCTTGAAGATGTGTCAAAGGAGCTGGACACAGTGACATTTGGTCTGAAGCACATTTTCAGGGAAATGGGTCAGATTTATGAGGCTCGGGATACAGTGCCTGAAGAAATGGGAGCAAAAGTTGCTGCTTTCGCCACTGTAGCTGCAGACCTCCTGATCTCTGGACATCCACTGGAGCTGATGGATGGAGATGCTGCTCACGTCCCTCTGACCTGGATAGAGTCTGTTCTGGACAAGGTCAGTGGGACACTGGGAGACCAGAGAGTGTTTGTGCTGTCTGTTCTGGGTCTGCAGAGCTCAGGAAAGTCTACCATGCTGAACACCATGTTTGGGCTGCAGTTTGCTGTGAGAGCTGGCAGATGTACAAGAGGAGCTTTCATGCAGCTAATCAGAGTGAAAGAAGAGGTTAAAGAAGAGCTGAGATTCGACTACCTGCTAGTGGTCGACACAGAAGGGCTTCAGTCTTTACAGCTAGTAAGCAATCAGTCAGCACTTATTCGTAACAATGAACTGGCCACTTTCGTCACTGGTCTTGCAGATCTGACCCTCATAAACATCTTTGGAGAAAATCCTGCAGAAATGAAGGACATCATTCAAATAGTAGTTCAGGCTTTTCTGAGAATGAAGGAAGTAAAGCTGACTCCCAGCTGCATGTTTGTTCACCAAAACGTTCCAGATATCAGTGCTGGAGAGAAGAACATGGAGGGAAGGAGACGACTGCAGGACAAATTAGATCAAATGATTCGAGAAGTGTGCCACATGCAGGATTCTACCAGTGTAATCAAATTCCTACCAGATGTTCATTACTTTGCCCAGCTGTGGGAGGGAAACCCCCCTACAGGCCCCCCAAACCCACGTTACAGTGAAAATGCTGAAAATCTCAAACAGGCCGTTCTCACAGCAGCAGCAGAAGAGAACTGTCAAAGACTCTCAGAGCTCAAAGTCCGTATTAAAGACTTGTGGACTGCAGTGCTCAGTGAAGACTTTGTGTTCAGCTTCAGTACAATTCAAACCAACTCTGATGAATACAGTGTAAATTAAAATGAGTTTTCCTTTACTATATTGTATCTGCAGGTCTCGGGTCATAAACATAAGCTAGCCAAAACAAATTTACTATAAAAGAAAATTACTATAAAGGGAAACAAGTGTTCATAAAAAGGACACTTGGCAGTCACAAGTGCATGTGTACATGTTTCTATATTGTGTCTATTTACCCACAAAGGAACAGTATGCTTGATCTCTTCACTGACGCTTTGATGTGTAATTGTAAGTCAGTGTTTGCATTAACCCCGTCCTGCTTTACCCACCTTCCTCCAGGTGGTCCTTGATGTTGTCTAGGACTGAAATGAATATTTCCATGGATGCTAAAAATCCATGAATAAGCTTGTTTGGTTTTGACATGTTACATGTTTTTAAGAACACATGAGTCGAGAGGAACTACAGATTTCCCATAATGCAGTGGGTAAACAGCCAGATATTAGAGTTTTAATTGTGGTGGAGTTAAAGTAAAAAGTCGTCCAAAAAAGAAATACTTCAGTAAAGTACAGATACACAAAAAAACTACTTAAGTACAGGAACTAATTACATTTATTTTGTTACTGTCCACCACTGGCTACCAGTATTTGGTCACAATTTAATCTAAAAATTCTGGTATTTGTCACACAATTCAATTTTGATACATGCTTTTAAGAGTGAACATAACAGCATAAACATTTTAGGAATATCGGAATATTGGAAAGCATGCAGAAAACTTATCTGAATATGCAAGCATGCAATGTCATTTGGCTAAGATGTGAATTTGTATTGTAAATGAATTATATTGTAAATATATAAACATCTGACTAGCAATACTCCGACTTTGTAGCTTGTCTCCAGCCTGTAGAGGCAAGTGAGACCACAAACACCCGGACCCCAGCTGAGTCAGAAGGACATTGTCTGGTCCATGGACAGGAGGAAGTTATGACCAAGTCACCTCATCTGTGTACATCACTGTGGTCTCTAATCTGAAAGATGTAGTCAGATTGTCAAAGTCAGAGGTAGCCAAGGAGGACTCATGCCACACGTGGAGCTGGACTTAAGCATGAGCTACTGTTGAGTGAAGTGGTAGGAACCTCTAATCAGCTGCCTACTCTACATAATAAAACGGCACATACAGGCCAGACGATGGAAGCTCCATAAACTTCTCATTATTGTTAAAGATTTTAGGAGACACAAGGATGTTTGTGAATATCGGTGCTAGAGTGCCAGAGTGTATAATGTATACATGTATACAGTGTACATCAGCAGCATCACAATCTTTTATGTAAGTACAAAATGTGGATCACAAATTTGAATTGTAAATACATTTTTCAATTAAGGTTTAACATGTGTTTTTATTGAAAGCCATTCTTAATTAATAATTTTTAATTTATTCTTAGATATTTTCAAGCTAGAGTCTCATCAGGTGCTAACCATTACATTTTTAAGCTACACATATTTTATAATTATTATTAATAACAAGATCATAATTACAAATGCACTCGCAATGCATTTTTGTGGAGTGGAACATGCTTTAATAGGAAAATAACCAGCATTAAGTTTTTTTAGTGGGCAATGTCAGCACATTGTACAAAGATTTCTAAAGTAAAGGGTAAGAACAGTACAGCTATAATAAAAATCACTCAATTGTTGAACAACCCAGATTCAATTTAGTTTATAAATAATAAAGCAAATATACAGTGTAAGATTTTTGCACTTGGTTTGTTGACAGTATTTTGTTTTGTAACACAGTACATGTTACCAAAAATAATGATCTATTAATTTGGAGTTTGTACTTTTTTGCATTTACCTACTTAATAAGTAGAACTCTGGGGACTATAACATGTAATTCACATGGTCAATATGCATTTATTTGCACAGAAAATCACTCAAATTACAGCAAATAAGAATCACTGTCTTTAGACCATTTACATCTGAAACTTCTGATGAAAAATACTAATTTCCACTGTTAGTATGAACTCTATTGATTCACTGAAGAGAGCAGTGCAGTAAGAAAGAGATATTATTGTAAGTAAGTTGTTGTGAACGTTATTAATGCTGCTGTTCTGTTTGGGACATTTTGTTCTGAGCTTTTTACAGTGCTGTGCTGTTTTTTAGCCTCTTATGCCACAATATAGGGTAGATTATTCCAGAAAGCCAGAATAAAGAAAAGTAACGCTTAATGCAGTCATCTTAAAAAAATTTAGATTGGACTAAACTGTCTCTGAATCATGTGTCCATAAGACACTAAAAGTGCGTTTATAAAGATCTGTAAGGCATTCATATGTCACGCCTGCTGGAGACTCAATTTCCCATAATCCACCACCCAATGACATCGCTGTCAACCTGGTTTATGTTCTAGATCTGAGTCTCCCGAGTACTGATCACACCTGTTGGTAATTTAGTCTGTGTGTGTATATGGTCCTCTCTCCCACTGACCTGTTGCGAAGTATTGCCACTCTGTGCTGTCCTGATTGTTTTGCCATCCACTTGTTTCTTTACTCTGAATCAGTCTTGCTGATCTGTTATGTCTGCCACACATAAAATATTGTAAGACCATAGCATAAGGCTTCATAACGCAAGATGACATAATGCATCATACATATTCTTCCTGTTTCTAACGTTATTGATGAGGCCAATTTCATAAAACTTATTAACAAATGTGTTCATTCACATCCTGCTTTCTGAAGATCCACAGTGATGCCTCCAGTCTGACTTACACATTCTCTAATGTACCTCAGTATCTTTAAAATGAACATGAATTTGTAAGTGCACAAAAAAACTCTACTTAACAGTTATAAGCTGTATTTTCAGGCTTTAAGTAGTGTGATGTTACTGACAAATAACTGATAATGTTAGTGCTCCTCACAGGTAAATTAATTAAGTCTTAATTAAGAATGTCTAAACAGAAGAACACCACAGTTCATCATTAGTACTTTAAATTCGTTCATTTATTGACAAAATAAACTGTTACATCAAAAAGGCAATGATTTATCTTCAAACAAAGTCAATTCAGGTTTTCAAGTACACTAGATTATCAGATTTTACCTTCTAAACAAATATTTACAGAAGTTTCCTCAATAAAACAAAAGCTTCGTCATTCAAAACAAAGTTAAATTCAACAACCTCAATGCCATTTATTGTTTCCACAACATACCTGTCACATACTTCTGGCCATGCATGGTACTGCACATAGCCGGGTTATTTGTCTTTCTGTTTCTTTACCAGTTCCACCCGGCTGCATCCACTCTTCGCCTCTTTATACACCTGTGGTTGATCAAGGGCACATTAAAGTACCCCTACATATGGCCCTTTGTGGTACAGTCTGCCTGAGGTCTCCACCGTGGTGTCCTTTGTTTTGTCTTACTTGTTTTGTTAGAGGTTAGTGATGGAGAAGACAGTGAGGTAGAGAAAGAAGCTGAAGGAGACGTATAGGACCGAAGGAGCAGATCTGATGGAGGTTAGTGATGGAGAGAAAAGTGAGTTAAAGTTAACACAGAATTTAATTGGGCAGAGAAAGTATTATATCTTCGCTGTCCAAAGAAAACCAAGTATCTCCAAAATGGCTACTTTTCAGGAGAGGTCAAAAACCTAATTTAATTTTAATGTAATTCAATGGAACCAGATTTTTTTCCAAGCAGTTTTGGGTCATTTCTGTTGGTCAATTCGCCATGAAATTTTCACACAACATAAACGGCAGCTTCTGTGTTTAAACAATACATCAAAGTGAAAATAATCAACAAAAATGGAGATACATGTTTTTCTTTGGACAGCAAAGTGTATTGTCACAAGGATCATGGAATTCTGTGAGCTTACATATTAAACAGGCCTACAGAACAGAACCAGCCTCTTTCTGAGACTGAACTATAGTTTGTGAATTGAAATAATAGATTTAGGACCTTGCAGTCTAAAGTCTAGAGAGAGCAGAAGTGCTACTGGACTTTTTAAATTGCTAGATTGGTGTCTGCTGTAAGTGGGTGAATATGGTGTTTGTATCATACTGGATTTATTCAAAGAATTCATTAATCACAAAGAGTTTTAATGATGCTAAAGAAAGAATGATAAATCATGCACAAATCAATGGATAAATAACACAAATATTAGCTAATTAAAAATACATAATAAAATAAAGAGTAAAACAAAGAAATAAAAAAAAGATTAAGCTATCTCTCTGATCTCAGCAGTTCAATAGTATGCCACCTCTCTGTTCCAAACAGCAGAAGTTTATACTACTGTTGGTGACCTCTATGAATCAAGCCCCTCTAAACATTTGGTGTAACTGCTGATCTCTCACCATTACACTTTTTTAAGCCAGTTCGTTCACCATTGTGTGATCACTAAGCCACTGAGACAAGCCACCCCAGAGTTTCACATATCACATGCTAGCTGTAAAGAGAGATGTGGACATGCATTAAAGGTCTTTAGCAGATCATCAGTAGGTGGTGTGTTATCTTGTCTCTCATGTGATAATGCAGCATCTTTCCTATGGCTATGGTCTGTGACTGGTAGGATCCAGTAAGGTCCTTCAGACTGGGATCAAATCAGCCACGACCAGGCACTAGACTACATCCTAAGTGCTTGGTCCCCAACCTGGAGATGTTTTAAACATTGTCTGTCATTCTTTTCTCCCACATGTAGTCAAGCTCTCTCCTGAGGCTCTGCTTATTTATGGCCTAATCTTTCAGTCTGCTGTATTTTGCTCGTGGTCTGTTCAACTTCTCCGTACAGACGATAAAGCTGTTTGTTCTTCCTGTTCCACTCCTGAGAGAGAGAAAAGAGAAAGAAACAGCATAGGCATTGTGAGAGCGCAGCAGCACAGTCACTGAGGGAGAGAAAGCGAGCAGCATGTTCGAGTTTTTAGAGACCGTTATGATTATTTTTCGGAGGAAGAGTGCTGGCTCATTAGCCGGTTCCGTTTGCCACGGCATCTTCTTCTTACGCTGTGCAACGCTTTAGAGCCATCTCTAATTCGGCCCACAAAAAGATCTTGCGGAGCCCCCAGTAATGATGCGGTCAACGCACGTCAGCGCCTCATCATGCGCCTGTAAAATTGGCATGTATAACTCAAGAAAATCAGTCTTGTTTAATTATTCGTTTTATTTTCTCTTTTTCACATTTTGCAATGACTGTGATATTAGCTGTAAACTCTTATACTTGAACATATACTCCTTAGAGTTGCTGATATGTCCTCCAACAATCTGTGCTGTGCATCCTGCTTCTCCAAGACGGCATCAGTAAGGACTCTGGTGAAAGACGTGGAGGGCGCATTTGCACAAGGAAGCAGAAAAGTGCGCCGGTGTGGGAGATTTCTGATTGGCATCTGCTGAAACACTTGGTTCTGTATCTGCAAAACAAAAATGAGCTATAAAAAGTGTGTTTCTCTGTAGATTAACACATTAGAAGGGGGGGTTTGGAGCCTTGACTTACCTAGTGAGTCTGAGATGGAGGGTGGCTCAATTGGTGCTTCTTGTGGTACATCACTATGTGACGCCGCTGCTTACACTAATAAATAAAATTTTCTTGTTAGCGAACTTGAGTCAATATTACTTCGACTTCCGCCTCGGTGAAATTCCTTTTCTTTTGGCGTTTCCGGCGGGTGTGTGTGTGTGTTGCCTTTTATGAACTTTTGGCTGCGTCACTTAATGCAAATCAGCTGCGTTGTGAACGCGCTTCTGAATGTACAGGTGATTGGTATTTATCAACATACGCACGTGAATCCGAAGGAAATCAGCGTTTCCGAGGTCTTTGTAAATAAGGCGAGAATATTTAGTTCGGTTTAATTTACAAAAACATTTACACACACCTTTACTAAAACATTGATAAATGAGGCCCAGTGTGCGGCAGTGGTCCAGTTTAAGTTGCGTGTGTCTTTGAAGGCAGATAAAGAACATGAGTCAACACAAAAGCTGCTTTTAAATGAGCATTCCGTTTACTGAAGATAAGGATTTATATGTAGCCTGACAGACTTTCTGAGTGAATGATGCAGTAAAGATTAATGTACAACATTTAAATTATATTTCACCTGCATGTGATTTGTTCTCTACCTTTTCTGGGTGAATGATAACTGTTACACAGAAAATTAAACATTAATAACTCTTATATTAAACCAGCTTCACTGCGATCACTTAAACACTGCAGCTGGCCGCGTTTCTCGGTGCTGGACATGTTTGTGGGTTATAGGGTGAAATCTTCATCCGCTGGATCAGAAGGAGACATGCAGCCTCGCTGTTTCTGCCAGCATGTCCTTTTTCTTCTCTGGAGTGAATAACTGTCCTTCTAAAAGAATGGGGCAGCAGACCTAATGACGGAGCACTGGCTGGGTAGTTCGGCTGTGAAACTGAAAGTGTAGCTCTGCCTGGACATATTAGGATACATCAGTTCAATCCTAAGAAGTAAAACTGTAGAGGACCTCTGTCTGGACAAATTAGGAAATATCAGTTTAATTCTGAAACTGAAGATGAAGTTAGTCACGTGATTTATCGTATTCGCTTTTGGCTTTTTATGTCATTTAAAGTCCATCTAGTAAGGTGTAAATAGAAGCAGTAATACAAACCGCCCACTGTAAGTTGGTCTCCTGCTGGGCGAAACGGTCCCTGATTTTGAAATTGTTTTAAGTTTATAATGAAATTATTTAACACACGTTTTTGCTTGTTTTAGGAAACCAAATCTTCTTATACAGCCAGATAGTCTTGATTTTTTAATGTGCTTGAAATTAGCCAAATTACGACCACTAAAATATTATTTTCATTATAAAAAATTCCAAACAACAATTTTATAAAGAATGAGGTGATCGATCAAGCCTTTTGTTACTAAGCTTTATGATGCTAGTTACACCCATAATTACTTTGTACTATGCGGCATAATACACAGACTATTGCTTATTTAATTATTATTTAATTATTATAAACCATATGCATTCTTTGTAGTGCTTTATGAATGTGTTTATAATGCATTATAGATATCTGATTCATACAAAGTGCTACCCTGTCTATTCATGTCTTAAAATGTAATGGTACATTTAGCCAGAAATAATAAGGACTGAGTACAAAGAATGTATTTGTTGACTCCTCCCCCCAAAACAGTGCCCTCAACTCTGTCAAATATACAGAATTCATTCACTATGACCCCCAAAAACAAAGAATATGGTAAAAAGAGTATTATTATACAGATTCTGAACTCTAATTGGCTGGAAGGATGTCGTAGAATACTCATAAACACACATGACTTCATAAATCAGTTAGAATCATATTAATGCCACAATATTCAAACAGTTACATAACATTTACAGTTACAGACAATTAAACATGTACTACACATTTTACAAACATCTCCTCTCTGTCCTTTCTCCAAGCAGCTCTATAACACTCCCTCTCTGTGTTTCCCTCATCACTGTCCTCTGTATCACGCGGAGGCACATGCCACCCTGCACCACAATGTTGTGTAACATAGCACACACAACACTGAGAGCACCGCAGCCGCCACAGACTTGGAGACAGCAGCTTTCGGAAGACCATGCGCATCACCAACTGTCTGCAGGAATCCACCTGTGTTATAGAGCAGGGGTCCTGTGGGGAGCTGCACGGTGGGACTGAGGGAGACAATTCATTCTATCAGCTAGAGCATCATCATCAAGATGAACTAGATGGTTGAGATCTGAAGGCAAAGCAGCACTGATGCCTCGTTGATGCCTGGACTGGCTATCAAACAGCGACGCTGATTTATTAACAGTGACCTCTGAACGGCCGTCACCTTCACTAAGGTGTGAGCTATCGTCGTTGCCAGTGGGCGGTTCATGGATTGGACGGGTTTATGCGCGAGTTTGATTGGTTAAATTACCCGACTGGCCTTCAGACTAGAAACAAATACTGTCATTAGAATTGTAATGAGGGTGAAGTAAACTGAACGAATGTATAACATAATATAATTTTGTGTTGTTTATTCATTTTATTAATTATTGTTATTATTTTTAATCTCGTTATTATTAATAATTTCTTCATCTTTTTTTCTTATAGAACATTACAGTTAATAATTATTCATTAAAATTATTAACATCCCTATATCATAGAATATTATTGTCTTTATTTTATTTTATTTTATTTTATTTTATTTTAGAACATGCTGATCCCTTCTTCTCTCCTTCAGAATTGGCGACCTCTGGCTTTTAGGTGCTAAATTGCAGGTAAAACCACTTTACAAAGTACTTAGCCTATTTCGGGGTACTGTTCAATTGACGAGCGAGTTCACGTAGTACCTTGGTTAGACAAGACTTTGGGAAATGCTCCTTTAATAAGATCAATCTTAAGTATTAAGGAAGTGCTTACATTAATGATGAATCCTGGTCACTAAGTATTTGAAACAGAAATACAAATGAACTGTCTGTGGTTTCTGTTACCTCCGATGAAAAAAATAGAATTTAAAATTGGGGAAAGATGGCATTATTGCCAACATTAGCGTACATTTGGAAATAAGTGGAAGGCAATACTGGTAATACTATGATTTAACAACAACAACAACAACAGCAATAATAATAATAATAATATTAATAATTACATGCCTTTTTATTTATGTATTTATCTATTAATCTATTATCTGCCTAGCTTTCACTGTTTCTGTTTCTTTATGTGCAAATGCTGACTTGCACTTTTGTAAGGTTGTAAACTTGCCAGTCAGACAGCAGATGAGAACACTTTACTAGCCAGTGGTTACAAGGTTCTGTTTCCAGTGTTCACTAATGTCAGGGTATCAAGTGGCTAGTTTACATAACCACCGCCCTAAGACAGTGATGTCTGAGCTCTGAGCTCTGATTGGTCAAGCAACACATCACTCTACACTCTGCAGCCTATGAAAACATTTTATACTTCCTGGTTTGGTCTAAAGTGAAAGTAAAATCTTCAGTGTTTTCCGGGATTACGACCAACGTTTGAATAGAAAACAGGAGGAAACACACAAGGTAACTAAGATGTAACAATTAAGATGTAACAACAAAGACAGTAGAATATTACTGCTGACCATAAAAACGTAGCCTCACTGCAGACAACGATCTGAAGGTAAAATCTGCTGCTGCTACTGTGTGTGTTTGGTCGTGTGTGTGTGTGTGTGTGTGTTTGTGTGTGTGTGTGCATTTTTTAAGGACTGTGTTCTGATTTAGCAGGAAAATCAAAGGAAAAAAGGTCTAGACACAGTCCAACAAAATGATTTTATCTATATTAAGTGCTTTTTAAAAAACAAATAATTTTTGAAACAGTTCTTTTTGTTAACTGAACTAGAGCTTAGTAAATAAAGGATGACAAGAAGGAGGCTGAGATGAGTGTGTGAATTAATAAATAAAACATTATTACATGTCTAAAGGAACAAAACCTTGGAAAAATGCATCAGTGTAATCAGATATTGGACCATTTCTGTTGGTTCATTCAGCATGGACACACTGTTCTGACACTTAAACTATCCTTCCTTAGACAATAAAGGACCAGCATGAAATATTTGTTTGCTTGAAGAAAAAATGCATAACGTTAAGCTTGGCAGGCACTTAAATTCCAGTGAAGGAATTTTCATACTTAATTGGCAAATAATAAAACTAACCTGAACCCCATCCCTTTAGGTGTTTGTGTGAAAAAACTGTGCAGGATTTGGTGTAATCTTCTGGGGGCAAGACCTCCAAAATGAGTTTCTCAGGGAATGCTGAGAGGTAAGAGAAAAATATGACTTCACAACATAAAGCAGGTTTGTTTTCTCACATTGCAACTTATCAAAATGCTGTTATTGCTTGTGTTTTAGACCAATTCAGAGTAAGAGGTGTGGCTCACCTGACCCCAGTTGCATGTCCATGAAAAGTGGCCAATCAAGACACTCCAAGACTGGAGTGTATATATTATAATTTAATGGGAGATGATAATGAAATACTGTGCCCAATGATTTTTTAAGTATCTGTTTTTTTAAAGTAAAGTATTTCCATATTGTTATCATTTTACTTTCACATTTCAAACTAAAATGTCTTACTTTTTACTCCACTACATCCTGTGTGAATTTGCTGTTACTCATTGTCCAGAAGTGTATAATAGTGTGGAAGACCACACTGCAAATTAAACCCTATTAAAAGACATTTTGACACTGAACACTCGTACTAACAATGACATGAACACTCACTGCGAATCTGACACAAGGTAAGTTATGTTAGCCACTTGTAGCATTGTGAATATAAAGGTGAAGTCTATCAATAAATATCCAAATGTAAGATGCATATAATCACACCTTTACATTCCCTTCAGTACAGGAACAGTACTGCCCTTGTACTTTATTTTTTACTTTATTATTTATTTTCTCATCTACATGAATCACTAATTGATTGTTTCTCACTTTTTCATTACTCTGGGATTTTGTCCTCCAGCAAGCATCTCAGATATTTTCAGGGTATGACTGTGTTGTGAATGTCCATGTAACATCACATCACAAATGATAAGGGTGGTGTAGTGTGAAGCGTATAGCAATTGTGAGATTTTCGGCAGCAGATCAATAAAGAGTTACTTCTGGTCAGTGAATGTCAGGTGGCAGTAATGTTGTATTGCCAGGTGCAGAGAATAATGTGACTTACTGTAAAGCAGGTTTGTTTTCACATACCACACCTTGCCAAAAGTTATTATTTCTTGTGTTTTAGCCTGATTCAGAGTGAGGAATGTGACTCGCCTGGACCTAGCTGTGTATCCATGAAAAGTGACCAGTCAATGGATAAACCAATAAACCTTAAAGGTGCTGACAGTTCTTCTGAACTCAGGTAAGGATGATGTGACCTGAAAAAATAACATGAAACCTTCATATTATTAGGCGACATAATATTGTGTGTGTGTGTGTGTGTGTGTGTGTGTGTGTGTGTGTGTGTGTGTGTGAGCAGTTGCGAGTCAGTAAGGAGTGACCAGTCAATGGATAAACCAATAAACCTTAAAGAGGAATACAGTTCTTCTGATCTCAGGTACGGATGATGTGACAATGAAGAATGAAACGATAACTTTTTACAGAACAGCAATAAAATAAAGTAAAGTATTTTGATCATTTTACTTTTGCTTCACTACGAAGTAAATGTCATACTTTACTGCTTTCTACATAAATGTGTTGTTACTCATTATTCAAGTTACAGAAAGTTAGATATTTGAACCTTAACAGCGTCATGCTCCAAAATGGAGCTTTTACGCATGCTAACACTCTAATTCTAACACTTCTTGCTCTGCTTTGCAACACTGTAACATGGCAGCAAACAGAAAGCTCTGGTTCCCCATTTTAGTCCATTTTACTATTACCGAGATGCACACTATCTATTTTGTGCAGACTGTCTGTAAAAACACTGCATTGTTTGTCAACAGGTTTCAAAAGAAGACATCAGAAAACAGGAAAAACATAGAATCTGTGTTAAAGGTCAGTATGTGTGTAATCAGACTTTGCATGTCATTAGAATAACACTTTATGGTGGACATCATATGTTTACTCTGCAGGACAGTTTATAGCAACTTTTGTTATTTTAGGATAACGAGTTGTCAGCTTTATATATGCATACTCTGTTCATACAGTGTTAACTTTTTTTTCCAGCTTGCAGGATCTGTGGGCCAAACAGTTACTGCAAACTATAAACACAAACCTTTAAATGAGCATAGATGCTTATGTGTTTTCCATACTTTACATTTGGCTGACGCTCTTATCCAGAGCGACTTACGTTATTAATTTTACAGGTAGGCCAGTGCCATGTTAGGAGTCTTGCCCAAGGACTCCTATTGGTATAGCTCAGCATTTGCTACTTAAACTGGGATTCAAACCCCAATCTCCCACATGTCCAGTGAATTTTTCAGAGCAGCTGTGACTGCTTTCTATAAATGTTTAAAACGAATAGCATCACACTGACACTCATTAACAGTTTTCCTGATATGTGACATAGATAAATCACATTTTTGTTTATTTATAAAGCGAAAATAAGTAAACATAAGTAAACACATCACACCCATTTATACTTCTTATTATTGACTCATCCTCTATACGCTGCATGTTTAAGATCTGTTTCACATATTTCAGATGATGAAGTAATCAGGCTGTGAGGGTTAATCCAAATACTTTGTGTATTACATTTGCCTACAGAATTGACTGACATGTAGTGAAATCTATCATGTAATGTATCCTGTTCCGTTGGGTGCCTCCCCATCTCAAACCATAATACAGCCACCTTCAAGTTTGATAGATGGCAAGCTGTTCCTTCTTTTCTGTTAGTATGTCTATGAGGATTGTGTCCAAGTAGTTTTTTTTTCCTTTTTTAAGTCCACAGCAGCTCCTTTCAAATGTTACAATGTTGTATTGTATACTTTACACATTGATATTTCTGATTAAGTTCTGAACAGCACACTCTTGTGTCAGTTGAATTTTCATTGAGGTCCATTGAGGTCCTCAGGCAGCTGCTTAAACCGAAAGTACAAAGGATATACCCTTGAGCTTTCTACTCCAGTGACAAGAAGGGGTTCCACCCCAGGGACAATTTACTACTTTATTTAGGAGGGTGAACAGATACTAAAGTTACTGAAATGTACCACTGACTGAACCACCTGAATATTTATTTAATTTTTTATGAAGACTGTATGGATGCTGTGTAATTTTGCTTTGGACATACAAGCTATGATTATGTGCTCTCGTTTTATTATCGTTCATTCTTAACCAGAAACTGGAACATGAAATCGTCTCTCTGGTGAAGAAAGAGTTGGAAAGGTTTGCAAAGTTGCTGAGTACAGAGGGAGAGATGGAGGATAAGGCAAGTCCTTGCACTGTCAGAGAAGGAGTGCTGAAGATCACCCTGCATGTCCTGAGAAGCATGAATGAGGCAGACCTCGCTAACGCATTACAGATCAGTAAGAGTCATGTGATTACTAATGTAAATGAATTTCAAGAGGTTGAATGCTTAGACAGTGTAATATTAATATTTGCCACAGTATGATCAACATTAAATGATGAACAATTTTTGGGATGAGGTCAATTTGTCATTTTGGGTTGGGGCTACTGCTGAAACTTAAAAGAGAAAGGTAACATGTGGCTATTTTAGTAAAGGCATACATTATAATTTTTTTTATTATATTGCTTCCCTTGTGGTTTTATTTTCATCAGAACTGGCTCCTGATTGTCATCAAAAGCTCAAAACCACACTGAAGGAAAAATTTGAAAAAATTCATGAAGGAATTTCATATCATGGAACCTCCACACCACTGAATGATATCTACACAGAACTCTACATCACAGAGGGTGGGGGTGGAGAGATCAATAATGAACATGAAGTGAGACAGATTGAGGCAGCATCCAGGAGACCAACAACACAAGAGACACTCATCAACCTTAATGACATCTTCAAAGAGAAATCAATTAGAACTGTACTGACTAAAGGAGTTGCTGGAATTGGAAAAACAGTCTCTGTGCAGAAGTTCATTTTGGATTGGGCTGAAGGAAAAGCAAATCAGGACATCCTCTTTATATTTCCTCTTCCTTTTAGGGAGTTGAATTTATTGAGGAATAAAAACTTCAGTCTTGAAGATCTTCTTCATCACTTTTTTATCCACACAAAAGAACTAAAATTAAAAGATTATTATCGCTATAAATTCTTGTTCATCTTTGATGGTCTGGATGAATGTCGCCTTCCTCTAAATTTTCATGGCAATGATCGTGTCTCTGACATAAAGCAGTTGACCTCACTGGATGTGCTGCTGACAAACCTCATCAAGGGGAATCTACTTCCCTCCGCTCTTATCTGGATAACCTCTCGACCAGCAGCTTGTAGTCAAATCCCTGCTGAGTGTGTTGACCAGGTGACAGAGGTACGAGGTTTCAGTGACCCTCAGAAGGAGGAGTACTTCAAGAAGAGGATTAGTGACGAAAGTCTGGCCAACAAAATCATCACACATGTGAAGTCATCCAGAAGCCTCTACATCATGTGCCACATACCAGTCTTCTGTTGGATTGCAGCAACTGTTCTAGAGAGAGTTTTGTGTGAAGCAGAGAGTGGAGAGATCCCTAGGACTCTGACTCAAATGTTCACACACTTCCTGATTTTCCAGATCAAAATGAACAACCAAAAGTATCAAGGGCAAAGTAATCCTGATCCCGATCATGCTAGAAAGGTGATATGGGCACTGGGAAAACTGTCTTTTCAACAGCTGGAAACGGGCAACCTGATATTTTATGAGGAAGACCTGAGAGTGTGTGGTATTGATGTCCATGAGGTCTCAGTGTACTCAGGACTATGTACTCAAATCTTTAAAGAGGAGTTTGGATTCCACCTGAGGAAGGTGTATAGCTTTGTGCACCTGAGCGTTCAGGAATTTCTTGCTGCTTTATTTGCTTTTCTATCTTTCATCACTGAGAACAGAAATGTGCTAGAACAAGAAAAACCTTTACAATTTACAATGACTGAATTTCTAAAGCATGCAGTGGACAAGGCTTTACACAGTGACAACGGACACCTGGACCTTTTCCTCCGCTTCCTTCTGGGTCTCTCATTGGAGTCCAATCAGACTCTCTTACAAGGCCTTCTATCAAAGACTGGAAGCAGCTCTCACAACAAAGACGATACAGCTGGTTATATCAAGGAGAAGATCAGAAATAATCTCTCTCCAGAGAAATCGATCAATTTTTTCCATTGTTTGAATGAACTGAATGACCATTCTCTAGTGCAAGAAGTGCAAACATACCTAAACAGAAAAGGTGACAGTTGCCTCATTGGAGCTAAACTCTCTCCTGCTCAGTGGTCAGCTTTGGTATTTGTGTTGCTGAACTCAGAAGAAGAGTTGAATGAATTTGACCTGAGGAAATATGAGTCATCAGAGGAATGTCTTAACAGGCTGCTTCCAGTGATCAAGGCATCAAATAAAGCTGTGTGAGTATTTTAATTCCTGAAAATCTATTGCTACATTCCTTGGTGCTTTTTATACACTTCAAACATTGACTCTTGTTCTCAGAGCTTTCTTGATCTTCCACATTTTAAATTTCTACAGTCCCCAAACTGTCATTTTCTTGTTTGTGTGTACAAGTGTTACCAACGGCCCTGGTGATTCACCTCCCCGTCACACGAGGTCACCCTCTCCTGTGTTTAAATGTTTGCCCATTTCCGGTATAGTGGTGGTAAATGGTATTTAAGGACTTGTTTACCACACTCATGTGCAACGTCTTGTTTGGTTACCATTCATTTCGTAGCTGTAAGGGTCCAGCGGCGCCGTTCTGGGGGAACTACAGCCCGGAACTCCAAACCCCAGAATGCCCCACGATGATCAGACCAACGAGCAGCACCTGGGGCGTCGGCAATATAAGCCCTCACCACGCATACACTGTCGCTGCACCTTTGTAGAGGGGTAACCGGTTCGGTATTAGAGCCAAGAGCCAAGAGCCAAAAAAAAAGAAGAAAAAAGAAAAGAACAATCGTGCAGAGTCGATTGCGGGTCACTCTGCACGTAGTGAATTATAATTCCCCGTTTTTGTTAAACCTTCTACCGTTCATTTCAGTTCTTATTTAAGCTATCCTTCTGTTTGAACACGCTGCTCTGGCGTTTCCTTTGTTTTTCCTTCCCGCCGTTTCTCCCTCTCACCCGCTAAGATCTCACATTGACTGGTTCCACGTACGCTGCCGCGTAGCGCAGGGGTAACATGTGGGGTTAACAGTCTCAAGGTCGGGGGTTCGATCCCTGCAATGGTTTAATTCCCACCTAATACTGAAAGTCCCACTGCACAGTTCACTCCTCACACTCATAGTTTCACGTGCATCCGCATCCAGGAAGTCCGTTTGCGTGCTATAAAAACCTTTATACACTGCAAATGGATTCCTGCACTGCGCTTGGGTCCAACACCCAACCGCACAGTAGCATTCTCTGTATTGATCATTACCTGGCCTTTGGACCTTGTTTCTATATTGTGATTCTGGATGTTGTGATTTCCACTTGTCGGTTTTGTTTGCCCCGATTTTGTTGTCTATTAAAAACCTGCTTTTGGATTCAACCCTAGCCTTGTATGACAGCATGCTTGTTCAAAGCTGCAGTGTTTCTGATATATACTTGTCTCTCCCAGGGTTTGTGAGTGTAATCTCACAGAGGAAAGTTGTGCTGTTCTGGCCTTAGGCCTCAGTTCAAGCTCTTCAAATCTTAGAGAGCTGGACCTGAGTCACAATAAACTTCAAGATTTAGGGGTGAAGAAACTGTCTGCTGGATTGGAGAATCTGCACTGTAAACTAAAGAAACTGAGGTGAGTTCTTCAGTTTCTAATGGTGCATGTCAACACACACACACACACACACACACACACACACACACAGTGTGAGAGACATGATTTCAGTTGAGATATTTTTTCCACTATGTGATAACTAATTTGTGTTTTTGAAATGTTTCTATGTTTGAAATGACAGTGATATAATTTTTTTCTCAAGGTTGTCCTGGTGTAATCTTACATGGAAAAGCTGTGCAGTTCTAGTCTCGATTCTCAACTCAAGCTTTTCAAGTCTGAGAGAGCTGGATCTCAGTAACAATGATCTGCAGGATTCAGGAGTGAAGCTGCTGTCTGCTGCACTGGAGAATTCACACAGTAAACTGGAGATATTGAGGTTTGAACATCACTTTCTTTCTGTGAATTTACAATGGTGATGGCACTAACAGGATGACTCATGTAGGGGATCACTACTCGCTGAATGTCCACAGTCATGGCTGATGGGTCAGGCAAATACTTGCAGATAAGGCCAGTCCTTAGTCACGACACATCCATGGCCAAGCATAAAAGTTAAATCATTCTCATGTCTCAATGTCAAACCTTTCTTCCATGTGTCATACCTGTTTGCAGATTCCTTTGTGCAATTATTTGTATGTGTGTGCATATGTGTATATATACATATTTATATAATATTTAAATAATATACTCTATATATATATATATATATATATACACACACACACACACATATGCACACACATACAAATATATATATACACACACACACACACACACACACACACACACACACACACACATATGCACACACATACAAATAATTGCACAAAGGAATCTGTGTGTGTATAAGTATATATGTATGTGTATACAACCCGCAAACAATCTACTGTATACAGAATTTTGCTTTACACACATTGGATTTATATGAAGTCTTATGAGTCAGTACTGAGAGGTACTTAGCATAGACACAAATGCTCAAGGTGCTCATGATTTATGTGCTTGTTGGATTATGTTACAATTACATTAACAGATAATCAATAATGTATAAAAAATTATTGACTCTCAGCACTGGGGTGACACTAACATGGTGATGGCATGTTGTGTGTTGCTCTGGAAGTGGATCAGACAAAGCAGTTTACTGGAGTTTTTAAAGACTGTCTATGCATTGTACACTCTGTTGGATGTTGGATATTGTTGATACAACTTATATCTCATCTGTCAACTCACAGTTTGTGTTATTTTCTAGTTTTTCATCAGTGGTCACATGACACTGCCAGCTGGATATTTTTATTGATGGACTACTCTTAGTCCAGCTGTGACACTTAGGTTTCCAAAAATTCTATCTGCACTGTATTGTCTCATCCATTCTTACTAGTGCAACATGGCACCACCATGTAAGTGTCAATGTTGAGAATGCTGAGAATGATCCACTACCCAAATAACACCTATTGGTTTCAACTTCTCTTGGTCTCAACACCTGTCCTCACAACATCTTACATCTTGTTTTTTTTTCACATTTTATTACCTAGGATGTGTGATTGCAATGTCTCAGAGGAAGGCTGTGCAGCTCTGGCTGCAGCTCTCAGCTCAGATAACTCAAGTTTGAGAGAGTTGGACTTGAGTGATAATGAACTGCATAGTTCAGGAGTGAAGTTGCTTTCTTCTGGACTAAAAAATCCACAATGTAAACTTGGGATCCTAAGGTGAGATTTTCATTTTACTACTGTGGATCCACATAGCCCAAGATCTCAACAAAAGTGTCTGATGGAAGTCCAAAACAAAGAGTGGTGTTAATTCAAATGAAATATATTCGGCATATATATATTTCTATTTCTATTGTTTTATAATATTATAGATTTATTAAATGCTATAGTACAATTGAAAATTACAATGAAAAATATGTCAAGAAATAAGAATGTCCATAAACAACAACAGTTGTTGTTGTTGTTGTTGTTGTTGTTGTTGTTATTATTATTATTATTATTATTATTATTATTATTATTATTATTATTATTATTATGCAACATAAAATTGTAGAGTGAATCTATGCAAGAATAATTTAAATATTCTTGAATATCAAAGTGGCTAAAATGCCCTTTGGATGTAGCTGTAAAAATATTTAGGAAAACCAACTCTGCTCTTCACAGTAACTAAAAGTGTGCAAAGTCTTGTAATTATAAAACTGTAAAACATGAGTGAGGAGACAAAGCAATGTGGAAAAACTTGTTCATGCATTGGCATTCAATTGTAATTATTATAAACTGAATTTGTCTTTTGCTTATCTTGCTACATTTTCATGTTTCTTTTCAAATATTACTTCATTCAGGGTGTCTGCCTGCAGTATTACAGTGGAAGGCTGCGTTTCCCTTCTTTCAGCTCTGAAATCTAACCCGTTACACCTGAGAGAGCTAAATCTAAACTACAGTGAACCTGAAGATTCTGGAGTAGAGCTGCTCTCTGAACTTCTACAGGATCCACACTGTAAACTGGAGAAATTACAGTAAGTTATTAACTTAATGTCTGTGTTCTTCTTTCTACAATATTTATAAAACATTTTTTGAGATGCATACAACTATAACCAATCAACATCATATATCTGATGCATAAAAGCAATACATCCCCACTTTTTTAATACAGTTTTCATCAGCCACAACTTTGACCACCAATATGTATGTGAAGTATTCTGACATATCAAAAGTCCTGGGGTCGAAGTATGTAAATTGATTATGAAGTTTTCCCCAGGGGACAGCCCACACCTGTGTAAGTTGTGAGGTGTTATCTGATGAATGAGGTTAAGCACTGGCCAGCTCATGGCAACGCAAGGTAAATTATAAGATTTCAAACAAGGTATAATAGCGTGTCAGACGAATGGGGCATTCAGTACAGTGGCCACCCATGGGTGCCTAATGATAGTGTCTGGTTGGCATCTAGCTAGAACTGTCTGTGCAAACAAATAGAAATTACATCCATATTCAGTACATGATCACAAATCCTGCATATGCATATCTGGCCAGTAAGTGTGATGTTTGTTAGCTTCCATGAGATATGTACCAGAGTGCCTCTGTTGGTAACATGTGCCATGGTCCAGTAAGTCACACTACATATTGTTGTAGGTTAATGTTAGGTTTCGTGTGTGTTGCAGACCCCATGAAGCCATGGAAACCAGTTGCCAACAAGGCACTGTGCAGGCTGGTTTCATACTGGTGTGTTATGTTTTTATGTTTTTATGTTGGATCCACTGGTCTGCCTAAACATGTCATTGACCAGTGCCTGCTTGGTTTAACTGCTTGGCAACCATTTTAAGCCCTTCATGAACACCCACAAATATGTAATATTCCATCAGGACAAGGTACTGTGTTACTGAGCCCAAGCTGTCCAGAGCTCGTTCAAGGAGTATTCTGGAGTCTTTGGATGACTGGCGTGGCCTGAATGTTTGCCTGACATTAACCTAATCAAGGCATTCCACTATCATGCCTTATTCAAACTCTGATAACGCACATTGTTTTGCCATGAGTACGCTGACCAGTGTTCAACGTCATTCATAATATAATAACTCACAAATTATACAGATTTGGGCAGTCAGTTTACATACTGCTATCCCATGACATTCGTATGTCAGGGTACATACTTGACATGGTGGCTTTCTTTTTTCAGGATTTAAGTTTAGGGATTTTTACATTAATTCAGAAACTTGTGAATAGCCAAATTTATACTACACAGTTATACATATTTTGTGAAAAAATTTATATTTTTCCCAAAACTAGAACTAGTACTACATTTAACTCATCAACCAGAAAATGTACTCGAAAAATAACTGCTGAATTCCGTAAGCAGTGATTTTTTTTTTTTTTTTTTTTGCTGCAGGCTGGAATGTTGCAGTATTACAGAGAAAGGCTGTACTGTTCTTGCATCGGCTCTGAAGTCAAACCCGTCCTATCTGAAAGAGTTAAATCTGGATTACAATAAGCCTGGAGAGTCAGGAGTGAAACTGTTTACTGATCTACTGAAGGATCCACTCTGTAAACTAGAGAAACTAAAGTGAGTTACAATACTGTTTCTTTATACAAACCAACAATCATACACATACATACACATTTGAAAAAAGATGTAAATGTAATAAGGGTAATCTGAAAGATCACCTGTCCCACCAAAACCACTTTTCTCAGCTGAATGAAACCTTGCTCTTTCAGCCCTTTTCTTTGCAATACAGGGTTGTCATCTCATAATATTTTTTAAATACATGTTATAAATTCAAGCTTGGCATGTCTGTACACAATGCACACCAACTACTGGAGGCCAGGATAAATTGGTTTAGATTTGTAGCCAAGTCTAGAAGATGCTGTGTTCTGCATTGTGATGGGAGATCTGTATGAAGTCATTGGTTTAAATTTAGATAGTTAAAATGGCTAAAATGATTTTTATCATTGTTTCAAAAATGTGGAACAATGAGTGTCTGGCACGTTATGATGGATTGCTTCAAAAATGGTGCACAGAATGATGCTGGAATTTTGCCCTTACTCCTGAAGAGCAGTTTGAACTTGTGCTCATTATTGTGTGTGAAAGTGTGCATTATTGTTTATGAATTTCTGATGTTTTAAACAAACAAGATCATTACTACAGGTGTTTAAGTGTGGAGTTGTTGGTTTTAAGCCAGTGTTCTGTTGCAGGCTAGTTGAAAACTACTCTTATAATATTTCCATGGTTTTGCTGATCAGGGGGGCATGTTTACCTAAAATAGCATGGAAACATGGTGGGTTTTGTCAGACACTAGATATCAAACAGTGTTTGTGTTTGGGAGACAGATTAATGATTATGCCCTGCCTGCTGGTTCCTCTCACCTCCGATCTCCCAGACTCCATTTCCCACAACCAACCATCCAATGACATCACTCTCATATGCTCACAAACATCCAATCCGGTTCCATTTTCCAGATCTGCCACTCTGTTGCATACTGAGCATTTTCTCCCTGTTACTCATCTTGTTTGCTGGTCTGGCTATTGACTTCTTTCTGATTCTTTGCTTCCTCTTTTATCTTTGCCCCTTTTGGTACCTTTGCTGATCTGACTCTTAAAGTTGTAGATCATGATAATAGCAACAATTAATTCCCTCCTTGTCTTTTCTGTGGTGACATTAGCATTATTTTTTGCACAGCAGTCTGTTATTGATATAAGAAATTCTTTGAATTTATTAAATTTGTTAATAAAAGTCCTGCTCTTCTAAAGTGTTTGTATCTTTCTAGTGATTAATTATTCCCTTTTCTGTTGAACTGTAAGACATGTCAGTTATCGAATTTCACTGATTGAAAATCCTTTTAATTATGTAATGACAACACAAAAAAGCAATGGAAATTTAAAAATTACAGAATAATTTGATGTAATAGGTCTGTAACTAAATTTATCTGTAATAGGTCTGTGTCTCATCATTTTGTCTTGTTTGTTTTCTTACAGCATTGACCAGGTATGAGTCTCACAGATTAAAGATGGAAGACTACAAAAGCACATGTGTATGTGGATACAGTAACATGTAGATTATTGATCATTATTGATCAAATGCAGTGAAGCATTTTAAAGAGGTATCAGAACAGTACCATATCCTTTATTTTTCACTTTCATATTGACAAAAGAGATTTTTGTTAAGGACTGTTATATTTGTAATGTGTTCATATATTATATTTGATGCAATGTACATGATGAAAATCTCTGTAATAAATATGTAATGGATTTCACCTTGATTAAAATAAAAAAGCATAAATATAAAATGCCGTCTTGTTAAAGCTTTTGTTCTATAGGGTGAATGTGCAAAGGTGTTTAACATTTGCTTCCAGATTTTGATAGATTTTGATGGTATTTAGTGGAATCTATTCCTTTTATCTGCCCGTGCAATATCCCTTTAGCAACGGCAACACAACTTCAAAACATGACACATCCACTACCATGCTTAACAGCTGACAAGGTGTTCTTTTCTTCAAACATATTTTTGGTTACTGTGGCCTAAGAGCTGCCATTAGTGCACAGCACCTATTTCCAAAATGTCAAAATCTTTTATCTACTGTAGAAATAGTTTTTTGCTTATTTAATTTTTGTGATGGGGTTGCAGGTAAGCTTTCTTTCTAATGACTTTTCCATATAGATCATGTTTGTTCAGGCTAAACCATTCTACAAGTCTACTGCCTGAACCAGTCTTCACAATTTTTGGTTACTTCTTTTTACTTTAGTAATATAATTTGTCCAGGGCTGCTAATACTGTAGCATACAATTGCATACCTAGCCCAAGCTATAGATTCACTTTGACTATTCACCAAATTTACATTTTCCACAAAGTACAACGAATCTAATATTAGTTTTAAAAAATTGTAGCTTCTTCAAGCATGTTGATCACTGGACCTCTAACATGTATAGGGCTGTTGATGAAATTTGTATGACTTTTTTTTGCAAATTTAAAAACTGCTGTATTTTAGAAATGCATGTCTGTGGAAAAAGACTGCTCTTTTTCCAGATTTTTAGTAGGGAGTCTGTGTACATAAGAGTCACAATAATGGTAGTGCTGTAATTGACAAACAAATATTCAGCAACATTGTAGTGCATAATTAATAATACTGATATTTCCTAAAGTGTTTTATTTTTGAATTTATGTAGAACATTTCAAAGTCCTACCTTTACATAATGTTGTTTCGAACAGTTTAATAGTGTATTTGAACTACAGAATAAACAACAAAACACCCAAACACATTTCCACAAACAGTTCAGTCCCCGCACACATAGTTTCACATGCATCCAGGAAACCCACTTGCTTGCAATTGAAATTCTTACATCGTTGCAAAGGGCTCCCGCTCTGCGCTTGGGTCTACACACCCAACCGCGCCGTGACAGAAAATAAAAGGATAAAATCAAAAAGGATCAAGCAACTCTTTCTGCTTGCAGGTCAGTCTGCCCTCTCACGAGACTACACCATGTAAAACAGGTGTGCACAGGCTAAAGAGGAGAGGTTGCTAGCACATCACTCAGTAACATGTTGCTTTAGTTTGTCAGGTGTTAATGCTGTCTCATGCCTTTGACTCTTAAAATCTGGTCATTAACTGTTATTAACAAAAAACATGAGTTATTTCTGTAATTTTATAACCTTTATCTTATGTCATACCTCAGCCCTCAGTAAATGTATTACTATAGGGGTTGGAAATATGACTGAATGTCAGATATAAATTTGAGAAAAAGGTGAAAAAGCCCAACTTATTAGGACTGCACATTTACAGTTATGTGGAATCATGTCTTTGTATGAAATTATCCTGTACATGGTGAAAAAGCATAGGCCAACACATAGTTGGGAATGAACTGGAACGGGTAGTGTTGTTCCCCCAGCAGACAGAAAAAAACTCAGCACCCTTTAACCTGTCATGCTTCTGGGTCTCCCTGGCTCCACAGCTCTCCCGAACTCTACTTTCCGGAGTGCATCACCCGATGACGTCACACTCACATGTTCCCAGTCTACAAATCATTCCCGGTCTAGTTTGCTGGAGTATTAAACCCACCTGTTTCTAATAACTACTCTGTTTATACACACACACATTCATTGTGAAGTTTTGTCAAACCCTGTTTGCATTACTGAGCATTACTCGTTTTGATCCTCTTTCTGGCTTTCGACCTCCTTCCCTTCATCTGATTACTCTCCTTGTATGTTTACTCTACTTTTGGTTGCCTTGCTGCCTGACTACCCTGGTTCTGACCTTAGCCTGTCCCTCTAATCTGACCCTGCATTCTCCCTTTGTTCTGTTTGGGTGTGTTTTGGTGCTGTGTTCAACTATCAGATTGTTCAATAAACCTCATCTGACTTTTAGCTCTGCATGCGTTGTCCAAGTGTTTTGTTCCTGACATAACCTTTTCTTCAAGCCTACTAGAGGCCATTCCATTAGTGAAATGGAAATCAATATTTTTTGTTACAATTTTATTAAAATAAAATAAAAATAAATTTTTAAAAAGTTCAAATCGACATTGTTTAAAATGCATTTAAAAATTAAATAAATATAAATATTTCAGTAACTGAGAAAGCTCCAAATACACAGACATTTTCTGGTTTCGTGGTAGAGGGTTAAAATGCCCCATGGTGTATGTATTGCACTAAAGTGACATTTAAGTTTTACAGGATGTAAAACTGCACAGAATACAGCTCAGTCACTGAGGGAGAGAGAGAGCAGCACAATCACTGATGGAGAGAGAACATGTTTGATGAATGTACACATATTATTGCATAGTCACATTGTCACAGTGTTTAAGCCTATCAGTTAATAAAAAAAACTTACCATTTTAAAATAACTAATAGCATTGTATAGTAGAAACAAATCTCTGTGTGTTTTGTATGTCTGTTTTATAAAATTAGCATTTTTAGCTTAGCACTGGAGCTGCAAGGCTAATATAGCTATCACAACAGTTAGCACTGTATAAACTCCTAAATGGCCCACCCTAAATTGCCCACCCATTTTCCTCAAACAGTGTAAAGTTGTTACGAAGCCACCGATAGACTTGATCATGTGCATTCAGATCTATACACACAGAGGAATGTACAGACAGAGTACATGCTTCTGTGCTGTTTAAAGCTTGGTCCATTTTGAACTGAGTGTGTTTTTATAGGCGAGTATTTGTTATTACAGTCTGTGTTGGTGGATTCATACATTTAGAATAATGACATGTCGGCTTATTACAGCTAATAACACTATCTAAACAGGGAAACAGACCTGTGTTTAGAATGTAGATCTTAATGAAGTAAACTCTGCATGCACTGTGCTACTACCACATTAGCTGCAGCTGTCTTTTCCTTCAACCATTTGACAGACTGTGCTTGGATCTGTTACACTGTACAGAAAAAAACAGATAAAGCAGGACTCAAATATATACATATAAACATATTCTTGTGTTTTTGTATGATTACCAGAGACATAATACAATATACCACAAAACAACCCAGATGGGACATTTCAAGCACTCTTGGGGGCCCTCTAGTGGCCACTGCATCTGCTTTGTTTATGCCCAGGATACAGAAGTGGTAAATCTCCAGATTGGTTCATTCTTTCCTGCAGTGTACTCCTCAGATTCACTGACCATTTAACAAAAATGTTTACACAAATCTCTAATGAGCAAAAAACCCTCAGTCTTTAAAATTAAACTGTGTAGAAGTGAAAAATGGAGTGAGGTTAAAACACGCTGATGGTCAGTCATCTAAAGTTCAAAGTGACATTTTCTATTTACATTTTAATTGAATGTGGTTTGCTCTCTGCCTTTTTCTGGGTTAAATATAAATAGTAGAGACTATATCAAATATGACTAGCTCCTATATCAAATCAGTTTTACTGCAGTCACTTAAATGCTTCATCTTAAATTTATACTTACCGTGTTTCTCAGCACTGGACATGTTTGTGGGTTATGGAGTGATATCTTTATCCACTAGACTAGATGGAGAAATGCAGTCTTGTGTCAGGAAAAAGACTCCGGATCGACGTTTGCAGAGTTTAAAAAACACAGCAGATTTATTACAAAACACAGGCTAAGCAACAATGACAAACCAGATTAAAAGGAAGGAAGAAAGCGTAGTCAGGGACAGGCACAGGACAGACACCAGAGAAAGCAGTCAGTGAAGGCGACCAAGTTTAAAGGGAAAAGCTAAAGAAGGGTAGATAATCCAGAGCAGAGTTCAAAGACCAGATAATAGACACAAACCAATATAGGGGATAAGCAAAAGGAGTAGCTAAGAAACAAACGAGAGTCAGAACCAGAATACCCATAAACAAAGAGAACGCTCAGAATTGCTATTAGATAGGCAAAGCTTTGTGAAGAGTATCTGAAAACCCGGACTTTAAATACAAACCCATTTGAGTCAGCTGACTAGAATTTAGGTGATCACAAACGAATTGGCACGTCCGCATGCAAGCACGTGGAGCTGATGTCATCAAACGATGTCCTCTGGGAAGTGGAGTTCGGGAGAGCGGGAGGAGCAGGAAAGCCCGGAAGCGTGACATCTTGCTGTTTCTGCCAAAACATCCTTTTTTAATAACGTCCTGGATTAATAACAGTCAAACGGCAAAAACATTGCTGGGTAATATATGATATACGCAATCTAGGTATGCCCTCAACTAGTGGATTGATTCAATTTTCACCTATTGGATTTTCCATTAAGGAATCTAACATCGGATTTAAATGATCAGCTAACTCAAAATATGCAGTGCACCTTAACTAATTCATTGACTAAACTTATTTAACAAAGAAAATGAAAGTAAGATGTGAAGGAAGAATAAGTAAACTGGACTGTGAGTGGTAAACGAGTGATGGAATTTTTATTAAAAAAACCTTTAAGTAAGGACATGTAATTCAAAAGTAATGCAAAGTAATCAGATTACATTTTAACAGGTAATCAGTTATCTCTAATGGAAAACCTAGTAATCACACTATACTAAAGAACTTTGCACCACAGTACAATATACAGTTGCTCACATCAAACCAATGGATATGAAGTCATCTAAGGACAAATAAATCAAAAGTTAAGTAAGCAATAAAGTAAAGGTAGACCGGACATAACATACAAACCGGATTCCAAAAAAGTTGGGACACTAAACAAATTGTGAATAAAATCTGAATGCAATGATGTGGAGGTGCCAACATCTAATATTTTATTCAGAATAGAACACAAATCACAGATCAAAAGTTTAAACTGAGAGAATGTATCATTTTAAGCGGAAAAAGATTGGATTGTTTCAAAATTGTCATGGACATCAACAAATCCCAAAAAAGTTGGGACAACGTAGCAATAAGTGGATCAGAAAAAGAATACATTGAAGCATATAATGAACAGCTGGAAGACCAATTAACACTAATTAGGTCAATTGACAACATGATTGGGTATTAAAAGAGCTTCTCAGAGTGTCAGTGTCTCTCTGAAGCCAAGATGGTAAGAGGATCACCAATTCCACCATTGTTGCGCAGAAAGATACCAGAATGGTGTTACCCAGCGTAAAATAGCAGAGGATCTTGAACAATCGCTGTGAAGGGTCAAGGCCGTAAAACTCTACTGGATGCTCGTGATCTCTGGACCCTTAAACGTTACTGCACCTCAAACTGGATTGCCACTGTCAAGTGTCAAGTGGATCCAGGTACTGAAATGGCCAGCCTGCAGTCCAGATCTTTCACCTATGGAGAACATTTGGCACATCATAAAGAGGAAGGTAGCCGACAAATGTAGGCCCTAGAACGATCTGAACAGCCTGAAGAGGTCCTGTATTAGACCTAGAATGGGAGAGTCATTTCCTATTCTCTAAACCTTTAGAAACTGGTCTCCTCCTGTCCCACACTCATGCGCGTCCGGGTGAAGCTGTTTAGTAAGCAGAGCGGGGATTCCGCGTCCAGTGGAATGTTTTTTTTTTTTTTTGAAAGCACATGATCAGTTTTCCCTTAAAACGATACACATTCTCTTCAGTTTAAACTTTTTGATCTGTGATTTGTGTTCTATTTCTGGAATAAAATATTAGGATGTTGGCACCGTCCACCAGTCCAATTTAGCATTGGAGTTCTTGTTTTTATTCACACATTTTGTTTCAGTAGTGTCCAACGTTTTTGTCAGAATCCCATGCGTTTGGTAATTTCACTTATATAAGTTTATGATATTGTAAACTGGTGAAAATGCTCAAAATATGGACTATACATCGACTTTAGAGAGTTTCTGCATATAACTTACATGAAGGTTCAGTATTTCATTAAATACACTTTGACTCAGTTACAGATTCCCAAAACGAGCTGAATTTTGCATTGCTTCAAAATTGGTATTCTATGTGATAGTGAATCTCAATAGAACCCTTAAAATATAACAAGACTTTAATGATGGATAATGCATGCTATGCAACATCCTGTTGCACATTCATGATAGAGTATAATGGTTTTGCCTATAATGACCTCGTGTGTACAAAATATGTAGTAGTATACAGGTAATGGCTAGTTCTGTGTGGACTTTTAGGATTACTAAAATTAACAACATAGTGAACTCTAGAGCTAGAGTGTTGTCTCTAGAGAGGAACTATGCTTTTCCAAAGTTTTGAGAAGAGTTTTGAAAATCACCTTGTTACCAGGTGTCAAGGGTGCTTGTGGAGGAAGGGAAGAAATTTGTGCCCCAATAAAAATATTAAGGGGTACATTCTTAAATGTGAGGGAAATCTTTGATATTTTACGTATTCAATGGTTTTGTTACTTTGCTAATCCCTAACAGCCGGAAGTAAAATATTAATCTTACTATGTGTGGTCTGTGTGGTTTCACAGATTTGGTTCAACTAACAGGACGCAAATGGTTATGTAACATGGTCATTCCTCATGACCCTCGGTGTGTCTGGAAACCGCATTAAACCCATGTCAAGTGCTGGATGGTTTTCATAAGGCTGTAATAATACAAAATAAGAAGATGTCATCGATATCAGCAATGCATGCATTACAACACCTATTGGCAAATCTAGAATCTAGACTTTAATCACACCAACTTTCATCAAAAAGACTCCACGATAGTGTTGAACCTATTACTTATTCATGATGGTGTCTCATGTTTCATATTGCTCCAAAATTATTGTACACGGATTACTAGATGACATTTCGATCAAGTAATTTACCGTCTTTACTGTTAGTAAAGCTCGTAGGGATTCTATAATTTTTATTATACAAATTAGTATGTATTAATAGCGCCACATAATCTTGTTCCTCAAGTTAGGAAATCCTAAACTACAATTACATTTGCAAAATAATTATGTCTCAGCCAATCAGAACCATCTCAAAATGCTACTTTCTATTTCAAGTGAAGTGAGAATGGTGCTGGCAAATAATTTTAAATTGTTAAGCAAAGAAATGTTGTAAGATGTAACTGAACAAGTTATCAAAACACATGCTATCTTGATCACCTGGAGCATATTGTTGTTTTTAGTTCCTTTCTTAATGCTTAAAAAGTTTTGGATTAAACTATATGGAAGATGTAAAATTAACAGTCTAGTTAGCCATTTTTTTGATGGTTATATTAAACATATATATTCGCATTTTGGATGTGTATGTTTTAAATATGGTGTAGTTATCTTGTAGGTGTAGTGCCACAATTTGATGATTTTACAGGGCAGTTTGTTTAATGACTGATGACCTATTAAATTCATGACTACTTACAGTTAGTAAAAATGCTGTGGTAGCACCTCCACAAGCGCTGTTAGCACACATGTCCCCTGCTCTCACTTGTTCTCCCAGTTTCAGTATGGTCCATGTTCAAAGTTTCAGCATTGAAGCCTGTTTTTGCCAGCCAATACATCATTATATTTCTCCTAAAATAGTCACGTATTTAAACTTTAAATTTTGTCTGCTGATTTGTTAAATTTATTAATCATGACATTAATACTATTTATTATTCAGGAAAACAGAATATAAGATGGATCTAAAACACAAGCATGTCAGTGACTGACTCCAGTTTCTTGAGTTTACAATGTGGATCCTCCAGTAGAGCGTATAGCAGGTTTGCTCCCGACTTTCCTAGTTTGTTGCAGTTCAGATTCAGCTCTCTCAGGTGAGATGGGTTTGCTTTCAGAGCTAAAGCCAAAGCAGCACAGCCTTCTTCCCTAATACTGCATTTATACAACCTGCAAAAAGCATTCCTGACATTTACTTTTCAACACACACACATACATATAAGAAATTTACAAATAGAAATAGTAATAGAAATAACTGAAATCATCATTGAATCATCGACAATGCATGTATTTATGTATGGTTTGTATTTAAAGTGTGAAATCTCACTCAAGTATCTCCAGTTTACAGTGTTCATGCTTCAGTCCGTTACAAAGCATCTTCACTCCTGAATCCTGCAGTTTATTGTTACTTAGGTCCAGTTCTCTCAGACTTGAGGAGTCTGAGCTAAGTGCTGATGCCAGAGCTGAACAGCTTTTTTCTGTGAGATTACATTCACACAGACTGGGTGAGAAAATAATGATACATCAGTTAACAAATGTGCATACAAGCACAATCAAAAACCTAAATAAGCCTAAAAAAGTTAGTGGGAAACAATATGCCATTAATATGACCCAAGCTAAACTTAACATAATTTTGTTTCTGACCTCTGAGGGGTTTGTCTTGTGTTTCATAGAGGGCATAGGTTAAAGAAGAAAACCGAACTAGTTTAGTGGGTGTTTGTTGTCTTTCTTATTGAAAATAAACTTTACTGTGAGTCCCTTTACAGTGTGTTAATGCTTTTACTTTATGATGTTTTCTAAATCAGTGTGTAAAATTATTCTATGTTATCAATACTAATGTGTTAACTGTGTTAGCATTCATTGGTTGTTTGGATTATGTGGAGTGTTGGATTATCATTGGTAGACTAGACATGTGCTTGTATAAACTCAACATTTTCTTGGACTTTAAAGGATTATCCCTTCACCACATTAAACTTTACATTTTAGTGACACAAAGATACCATCTAAATATATTTTTTTATATTTTTTTAAAACTGTAGATGAATTGTAAAAGCAAAACTGATCAGCTGAAACATCTGGTGAAATTTAGTCAACATATGAAAATTAAAATGTTACCCTGCAGGTTCAAGATTATGGCATACTGATTTACAAAATACTGACTAGTGTCTACACAGAAAGTGTTTTACTGAATTTCTGGGAGAAGCAAATCGCAAGATTCATAAATATAAATAATAGAAGCTATTGTATGTGTGTAATTGGTTTTCTTTGTGAATTACTTCATTACTGTACGCATTTTCTGAATAGACTGTTCCCTGTGGTTTATTCCTCATAGTATATACAAAGTGTATATACTATGTATGTGTAATATACCATATAAATCATAGTGTATTAGCCCTATATTTAGCACTTCAGGCTTGGTAGATTTTAGGTTTTCCCATTAAAGAGAGAGATAAATGATGAAGAAATGAATGGCTGCTTGATATCACAAGTACTTCCTTTCCTTTTACATTCTGCTGAATCAGATTTTACATTCTACAATTCTCTGTGATGCTGTGTAACAACCACCACAAGTAATCACTTTGTTTTGCACAGTGGACTAATCCATTTAGAAAAAATAAACTTTACATTTAAAAATGTATGTATGTGTCACAGTGTTGCATAATCAATATGAAAGCAATGATCTTACCCCAGCTTCTCAAGTTTACTGTGTGGATTTTTCAGTGCGACACAGAGTAGCACTAGCCCTGCATCCTGAAGTTTATTGTGACATATGTCCAGTTCCCTCAGACTTGCAGAGTCTGAGTTAAGAGCTAAAGCCAGAACTGCACAGTTGTCCTCTGTAAGATTACACCAACGAAGACTTAGCCCGAGAGAGGAGGGTAAGAAAAAAAGATACGTTAAAAGGTTTATTAATAATATAGATTGTCATTATCAAATTGTATGCATGTACTAGTAAAGACAATCTAAGAAAATTACTCACTGTAGTTTCTCCAATTCATTTTGTGGATCCTTCAGTAGGTACTAGTTTCACTTCTGAGTCACCTAGTATATTGTAGCTCAGGTTTAGCTCTCTGGTGTGTGAAAGGTCAAATAACCTAACAAAATAAAAAAAAAACATTGAATTTATCCACCCTAAGGTGTGCTGTGAAGAGACAGCTCTTTACTCACTGTGTATTTTTCAGTTGTGTAGAGTTTGGATCTTTCTCTTTCTGTTTGGTAGTGACCAGAACCGATTCTGATCCAGCTGGATCATTATCGCTCAAATTTAGTTCCTTTAAGCATGAGGAAACACTTCCTTTCACAGATGAAACTTCCTCTCTTCCTCTCCTCTTCCTTCACCTTCCTCTCTAGCATTGCAGTGCTTCAGCCTGTAATACACAGGAGAAATCTCCTCAGGAGATTAAGCAACTTAAATGTGCGCTTTGAGTTTTTTTAGAAATGCATCTAAAATGTCCATAAAAGGTTGAGGTGATGTTGCCTATAAGATAAAGGACGAGACCTGCTGTCAACAAGCCTTTACTGTAAGGGCAGGCTCTAGGACTTGTCCTGCACCAGCCACTAGGGGGCAACACAGGAGCAGTCCCAATCAAGATGGACTCAATACACCAGTGGGATGCTCTGCTTAAGAGCAGTGCTCCACTCTAGTGTTGCTCAGTCTTTGTTTGACAATCCAAGCAGATGACTTGGCCGGTAATGTGGTGTCTCATGGTCTCGAAATGAAATGAAATGAAATGAAATGAAATGAAATGAAATGAAATGAAATGAAATGAAATTGGGAAAAAATGCTTTGTTAAAGCATGTTCTTTGTTGCCTTTATCCCTCAGTCTTTTGTTTAGGGGAGGCTCATTTTGGTTTTGTTGTTTGTTGCTGTGTGCTCGCTAGCTCCCCAGCAATCATTTGTTTTTTCTTGCTGCCATATTTGTTCTCCCGTGCCTTTTAGTTTCCACATCGTTTCCACTATCGTTTTTTTCCACCTCATCTGTGGTGGCGTTGTGTAACGCACCACAATTACCATACAACAGTTTGTGGATTCAAACCTTACTGTGGGTTGGTGGTTGGTGTAGCTCAGTGGATAACACCACTACCACATGTAGGAGACTGGGGTTTGAATCCTGGTATGGGTGACTATGCTGCGCTACGCCAATAAGAGTCCTTGGGCAAGGCTCCTGATCTGTAATATGATTAACATTGTGAGTTGCTCTGGACAAGCGTGTCAGCTAAATGGTTGCTTTTCCTAGCCATAATCCAGTTCTCTGCTCCTTTTCTGCTCTGCACTTGGGCATCTTTCAAGCATGTTGGTGGCTCATTCAGTTTATGTTGGACTTGCACGTGGGAGGCTTGGGTTCGAACCCACCTGGAGTGATTCACCTGTTACATTTACAGACTAATCATGAGTCCACTCATGACTGTAGTTGGGATTACATGGATCATAGAAAGCAAGAAATACTAGTAAATTTATTAAAGACACAGACTACTTTTTAAACAGTACCATTTTGTTTGCCACTATTATTTAATGAAGTATCATGGATGCATACATAATCAGTCAATTACTCACTGTAGTTTATCCAGTTTACAGACAATAGACAAAACAAAACAATGTGTGCAAACAGTACAGTGTGTGTACAGTATGTGTACTGTGCAAAGGACATGTGCAAAGAGTAGCTTAGAGTGCAAGAGTAGCGCAGTATCAGTAAGTATGTGGTTGAACATTATGGATATATAAAGTGTACAGTGCAGGTGGGGAAATAGCAGCTTAATGTAGTAACAGCCAAATGCTTGTACAGATGTTCAGTATAGATAATAAATATGGATAAATAAGAACAAAATAAAACAAAACTGGATGTTCAAGTATACAGGTTGAGTTAAAGTGCGGTGCAAACAGTCCTGTGAGGTAGAGGAACTACAAATCAGTAGCAGTCTTAGTGGTGTGGTCATGTTCTGTTAGGCGCTGCTGGTGTGACCAGTTTGACAGCTCTAGGGTAGAAACTGTTCCTGAACCTGGTGGTTCTGGCTCGGATGTTCCGGTACCTCTTTCCGGAGGGCAGAGGTTGGAAGAGGGGATGGCTGGGGTGTGTGGGGTCTGAGGATATGTGGGCTGCTTTCCTCAGACATCTCTTGTCATAGATGTCCTGTATGGGTGGGAGGGTAGATGCGGTGATGTGCTGTGCAGTCTTTACCACCCTCTGCAGGGCCTTGCGCTCAGCAGAGGTGGCACTACCATACCACACAGTGATGCAGCTTGTCAGGATGCTCTCCACGGTGGATCTGTAGAAGTTGCAGAGGAGCTGCTGTGGCAGGTTGACTCTCCTCAGCCTTCGTAGAAAGTGGAGGCGTTGTTGGGCCTTTCTGACAAGGTGTGAAGTGTTGGTTGTCCAAGTAAGATCCTCGGCTAAGTGGACACCGAGGAACTTAAAGCTGCTCACTCTTTCCACCAACGTGCCTCCAATGTTCAGTGGTGTGTGCGTTCTTCCCCCCTTCCTGAAGTCAATGATCAGCTCTTTGGTTTTGCTGACATTAAGGGAGAGGTTGTTGGCGGCACACCATTCTGTGAGGAGCTTGACCTCCTCTCTGTATGGGCCCTCATCATCATTGGTGATGTTGCCGATTATTGTTGTGTCATCGGCAAACTTGATGATGGTGTTGGAACTGTAGGTTGTAGTGCAGTCGTGGGTGTACAGAGTGTACAACAAAGGGGAGAGAACAATGCCTTGGGGACATCCTGTGCTGAGTGTGAGGGAGGGTGAGGTGTGTTCACCCATCCTAACACACTGTGGTCTGCAGCTGAGGAAGTCCATGATCCAGCTGCACAATGTGCTGCTTATTCCCAGTGTGCTGAGCTTGTGGATGAGTCTGGAAGGGATGATCGTGTTGAAGGCGGAGCTGAAGTCGATAAACAGCATCCTCACATATGAGTTGGTGCTGTCCAGGTGGTTGAGTGCGGTGTGGATTGCCAGGGAGACCGCATCATCAGTAGATCTGTTGGCTCGGTAGGCAAACTGATGTGGGTCCAGGGTGCTGGGAAGGCTCCTCTTTATATGAGACAGAATTAGTCTCTCGAAGCACTTCATCACTATGGGTGTGAGAGCGATGGGACGGTAGTCGTTCATGCTTGTGATTGTGGATTTCTTTGGGATTGGGATGATGGTTGTGGTTTTAAAGCAGACTGGAACAGTAGACTGTGCCAGGGAAAGGTTGAAGATGTCTGTGAAGGTGGAGGCCAGCTGGCTGGCACAAGCTTTCAATACCCGCCCTGGGATCCCATCTGGGCCCGCGGCTTTCCGGGTTGAAACCCTCATCAGTGCTCTCCTCACCTCATCTGCAGCCAGTATGAGTGGTGTCTCCTCCTCTGTGGTGGGGAGCAGGGCAGTGTTGCAGGACTGGGCCTGGGCAGGGGTCTCAAAGCGGGCGTAAAAGTTGTTCAGTTCAGCTGGTAGGGCGGCGTCTGTGGTCACTGGGGTACTGACTTTGCTCTTGTAGTCAGTGATCACTTGAATCCCTTGCCACATGCGCCTGGGGTCTGAGTTGGTGTTAAAGTGAGCTGCTATCTGTGAGCTGTACTGGTGCTTCGCAGCCCTGATGCCAGCCTTCAGGTTGTGTCTGGCAGCTTTGAGCTCCTCACTGTTGCCAGACTTAAAGGCTGCATCACGTGCCTTGAGCAGACTGCGGACATCACTGTTCATCCACGGTTTCTGGTTTGGAAGTGTGCGGATTTGCTTTGTTTGTGTCACATCATCCACACACTTCCTGATGAATCCAGTGACTGATGTTGCGTATTCATTTATGTCTACCAGAGAGTCTGTGGTGGCTGCAGATCTGAACATCTCCCAGTCAGTACACTGAAAGCAGTCCTGTAGCACTGACTCTGCCCCTTCAGGCCACACTCGCACTGTTCTCACTGTGGCTCTGACCCGTTTCAGCAGCTGCCGGTATGTGGGCTTCATCAGCAGAGAGATGTGATCACTCTTACCGAACGGAGGCAGGGGTGTGGTGGTGAAAGCCTCCTTGATGTTCGTATAGACGTGATCCAGCGTGTTTCCCCCTCGTGTCGGACAGGAGACGTGCTGATGAAACTTGGAAAGTACTGTTCTGAGATCTGTTTGATTGAAGTCCCCCGCGATGATGAGTGCGGCGTCTGGATGGCGAGACTGCTGCTTGCCAATAGCGCTAGCTAGCGTGGTTAGCGCTAACTTAGCATCGCTTTGTGGGGGTATGTAGACAGCCACCACGATAACCACTGTGAATTCCCGCGGGAGGTAGTAGGGTCTGCATCTGACCACCATGAACTCTACATCAGGGGAGCAGCCGTGTTCAACAACCGTAGCGTTGGTGCACCATCGGTCGTTCACAAACACACACAGCCCGCCGCCCTTTGTTTTGAGCGAGGCGGCCGTGCGGTCCGCGCGGTGCGCTGTTAGCCCCTGTAGCATGACAGCCGAGTCTGGTATGCTGCTGTGAAGCCAGGTTTCAGTGAAGATGAAAACACAGCAGTTCCGGGTTAGGCGGTCTGTCGTAAGCCTGAGTCTCAGTTCGTCGAGCTTGTTTTCCAGAGAACGGACATTTGCGAGCAGTAGAGTTGGAAGTGGTATCCGAGTTAGCTTAGCTAGCCTAGCCCGGACACCTCCTCGCTTACCCCGCTTTTGTTTACGTTCGCATGCCCGTCTTCGGCGTCTTCCGGTCCGAGGTGAGGTCGCGGTCGACTCCGGGCATCTGGTGCGAACAATAGGCAGCGTGGGGTCCAGATATGGCAAGCTGAGAGTTAAGTTCTTGCACCGTTTTCCGATGTCCAGTAATGTTTGCCGGTCGTAGACAATGTTGGACTTGCACATTGTGGACGAACTCGAAGTGAAACGAACACATAAACATAAATAGGCGACGAAAAAACTGCACATTAGCGGGAGAGGTTCAGTGTCTGTAGTTTACAACGTGGGCTCGACAGTCCTGCAGAAATCAGCTTTACTCCTGTATCGAACAGTTTATTGTAACTTAGATCCAGTTCTCTTAGATTTGTGGAATTTGAGCTGAGAACTGATGCCAGAAGTGCACAACTTTCCTCTGTGATATTACCACCACGGATTCTGGGAGAATACTGAAGATATATTAAATACTACACACATGCATTAACACATTTATTTAAAAAAAAAAAACAAGATATGTCATAGAAAATAAAAATTATTCTCTTGCATAACAACATGTAAAATAATAAATGAGAAACTATAGTTTTGATGCATTTTATTACAAGTTAAGAAATAACTGCTATTTATAAACTTACTCTAGTTTCTCCAGTTTACACTGTGGATCCTGTAGTAGAGCAAGAAGCATCTTAACTCCTGACTCTCCTGTTTCATTGTAGTTCAGATTTAGCTTTCTCATGCACGAGGGGTTTGATTTTAAAGCTTTAACCAAAGCAATATAGCCTTTTTCTTTAATATTGCACATACATAATCTGCAGGTAATCAACAAAAATGGAAATACACAGTTACATATTTATATCATATAAATTAAATAAAAACAAACACCCTTACAACAGAGTTCTATTTGCACTCACATCAATAACATTCTCTCTCATATAAATATACACATTAACCTTTGTAATGCAGTGGCTCTGGGGCAGACAGGTATCCAAAATCAAGTTGGAAATGGTTTACAGATGCTGGGGTTTGAGAAGTAGATACTTCCAACGTGATACATATTAAAATTCATTCTGATAGCTCATTCTACCAGTCAAATGGAGTCAATCTCATGAAAGAGTTGATGCACAATATCAAAGACTCCAATACTCCACACTCATGAAATGCTCATATGAAATAGTAGTAGAGGTCATCATCATCATCATCATCATTATCATAGAAGTCAGGCAACCATAATCGATACACTTATGCTATTTTTTAAAGTGAGAAAGTGATGATCTTACCCTAGTATTTCCAGTTTACAGTATGGATTCCCCAGTCCTGCACGGAGCAACATCATTCCTGAATCCTGTACTTCATTGTAACTCAAGTCCAGTTCTGTCAGACTTGTAGAGTATGAACCGAGAGCTGAGGCCAGAATAGAGTAGGTTTCCTTTGTAATATTACAGTCACACAGACTGAGAAAGAAAAGATAATCATTCAGAAATATTGCCACAAGGTAAAATCCTATATTTTAAAGGAACAATTTTTATACTGAAAGAGACTTGTTGGTGTCTCTGAAAATCAATAACTTACTGTAGTTTCTTCAGATTACAGTGTGGATTCTTCAGTACATCAGACAGCAACCTCACTCCTGAGTTGCCAGGTTTATTCCAGTTCAGATTCAGTTCTCTCAAGTGAGAGGGGTTTGATTTTAGACCTGACACCAGAGCAATACAGCCTTCTTCTGTAATACTGCAACACTGCAGCCTACGAAAAGATGCAGAAAAACTCCTGAACACATACAACAAAAGGAGTACTTCCAAAGTTGATCAAAGTGATTAGTTTCTCTCTAATGCACATCCACAAGGGGGAAATGATCAGAGCTCTGAAAGTTTACATCACATTGGTTCTAACAAACAAATACCTAATTAGACATCTTAAGAGTCAAGAGCAACATTTAAAGATGCAGTTTTATGCAACATTTTGAACAACTGTTTTTCAATATTCTATTGACAGTATTAAAGTTTCAGCTCTCGCAGATGTGAGGGGTTTGATTTCAGAGCTGAAAAGAGCAGCACAACCGTCCTCTCTAATACTGCATTTATACAGCCTGCAGAGAGAAGACATTTTTTATTAACGCTCCAGAAATACACAAGCACGTACACACAGACTGATACACAAACAGAAATATCAAATAATCAAATAAAATAACTAAAAATAACAATATAAAACACAATGTTTGTTTGTCACTATTGAGGGAGTAACTGTGGAAGAGATATTGCTGCTCCGCAGGGGGTTTGTGTGAGAGAGTGAGATCTGCTTTAATGTGACCTTACCTCAGTATCTCCAGTTTAAAGTGTGGATTCTCTAGTCCAACAGAAAGCAGCTTCACAGCTGAGTCCTGCAGATCATTTTCGCTCAGGTCTAGTTCTCTTAGACTTGAGGTGTTTGAGTTGAGAGCTGAGGCCAAAACTGCACAGCTTTTGTCTGTGAGATTACAATCACACAACCTGAGAGAAAATAATGGTGGTCATAAACAAAGGTTGGGATGTTTATGTTAAATTATGCATTATGTTGGTTTTCCCTAATACAGAGTTTAGCTCCTCTCATAGTACGAAACGCCCTGGAATTTAGCATTCTGCATTTGTTGTTGTTTCTAGTTTTTGCAGATCTTAACCGAAAGTTGTTGTTTTAAAGAAAAGATGTTTCTAAAGGAAAACAGGCTAAATGAATATGGTGCAGTAACCTTACTTAGAGATGCCCTGAAAATTACAGATTTGGATATACAGTATGAAAGTAATTTATACCCATGACAAAAAACGGTGGTTTTAATTTATTTATTCAACCAATTGTAACAGCAAGGTTTTGAGGCAGGTTGCAAATGCATAGTGGTTTTATTAAGGTTTGTCCGGGAGACAGGGGTCAAAACACAGGTAGGTATCAACAGAGACATGTCCATAAAGAGAGTGAAGACAGACAGAAACAAAACAAGGGTCAAAGACTAAGGAATAAACACAAATGCTACATAACACAGGAAATAAGAACAAAGGGTAAACATGGCTTAGGACTCAGGAGAGAAAACAGAGACTTCGCGACCAGCAGGGCAAACAAAGGCGTCTTAATGAAAGTCCAAATGAGTTACAGATTAGTATCAGGTGTGGGAGAAGGTGAAGCCAGGGTGGAGCAGGAAAAAACAGTGCAATAACATGAAGTAACCAAAAGGGGCGATGTGTGACATAAGGATACGACCAGACAGACAGACAAGGATGTAACACCAATAGCTTGCATCTGGCTGGAAATGACAAACAGGTGACCAAACATGGTAAGAATTTGCAAAGACATGTTAATTATTAATTTCTACAGACAATGACATGTTCACTTATTTATATCCATGAAAACGTTTCTGTTATATTCCAAATGTTCCTGATAATATTACCATATTCTACAGCATTTCAACCAACTATAAATTGAAAACAGCTGATGCAGTAGTTCTAGTTAATTACAAGTAATGGCTAAAACCAAAGAGCTTTGTGAGAACTTCCTTTTGAACCATGTCACTCAAAAGATGAGAAAAGACATAAGCAAGTGTTTTCAAGTGCTGGTGCCAGAATGCAGAGCAACCAATGATAACCAAGGATGACTCCAGTTTTCCAAGATAGGTATAGAAAAGCTTGTTTGACCTTTTGATCATCAGTTCTGTGAATCAATGTGATGATTGTTTGAAAAATTGCAAACACAAAAACACATGCCCCACGGCCAAACATGGTGGAGAGAATTTAATGCTTTGGAAATGTTTTTCAGCCAATTGACTGGGCAACCTTGTCAATGTAACGGTGCATCATGAAAAAAGGAGATGACATTCTGAAAGAAAACATCTGGCACTCTTCAGATGGACAATCCAATAGCACAATGACCCAAAACATATATCCATATGTTTCCATATGTGTGGATAAGAAATGGCTACAAGAAAATAATATTATCATACTGGAAAAATGTTTTAGCTAATTCTAAGAACATTTTCTGTCCTGCATTACAAAATCACACTGATAAGGTCAAAATACATAGTACTAAAAGCAGTCAAAATTGACAAAATAACCATAAAGTGTGTGTTTGATTTTCTGTATTTAAAGTGAAAAAGGGTGGTAATCTCACCTCAGTATCTCCAGCTTACAGTGTGGATTCCCGAGTCCCACAGAGAGCAGCTCTGTTCCTGAATTCTGCAACTGTCTGTTGTTACTTAAATCTAGTTCTTTTAGATTTGAGAAGTTTGAGCTAAGAGCCGTTGCCAGAGCTGCACAAGTCTCTTTTGTAACATCACACCCACAAAGCCTGAATCAAATTTCAAACACACAAATACATTTACAATGTACTGCGGAGGGCATAATGTGGAAGAGCTGCTGTTGCTACTCTGTCTCTGATGCTAATGAAAAGTGTGCTAATAAAAAATGGAAAACATTGAAAAAAACATTACAGAGTGAAACAATGGGTAGTTAAAGAGTGAGTATGTCCATGTGCAATGTAGATATTTGGTACATTATAGTCAGTATAGCTTCAGTCAGATTTTACCTGTTTGTTAGCTAGTTAGCTTTTGGTTAATATGAGGCAAAGAAAAGGGGTTAGGCTAATGCTAGCATTGGTTATCTGATTGACAAAACAACTAGCTTGAATGTGAATGAGGGGCAGATATGGAAACAATGTTACTGCCAGCTCTTTATATTCTTATTTTTATATTTCTCTCCAGTGTTCTAAAACGGTGACAACCGCAGGTGTCATGTAATATTATGTCTGTGAAAAGGTCATATAGTTTTGATCAGCTGTTTAACATCTCTCAGTTTTTCAGTGTATAGATGGAAATTAATCAATCAATCGTGTCAGTACAGATGATTATTACAACAATATATTTAAGCAATATAGTTTAACGATTGATTTCTCATTATTTTATTGAGTTTTTGTAAACATGGATCTAATAAAATAATTCATTACTGAAAGCAGAAAGGGTAAGAGAGATGCGGAATAAACCTCAAAGGGCTGAAGGAAGTATATCTCATGGAGATTAGCGGTCAAGAAGAAAGTGAAGGGGAACCGTTCAAGCTTCTATTTAAAATTAATACAATATTTGACACAAAGGTCAAATGCTATTTGTCATGATGACAATTTCAGGGCTATTAAAGTTTTCTTGTGGGACCATGCCACCAGACCTTAGCTCTTCTCTCTATGAACTACGCCCCCTGCCCGTACCAGCTCAACACAAAGTTTACACCAAGACAGCCATCAGTATTAATATGTTAATATGTTCATTTAAATATTACAGATATTAAAGTTCATTTTTCAAATTGTTAACAAAATTGTTGCTAGGTGTCATGCAGAAAGGGGCTTAAAACTTGGCTCTGGTCCTGAGCATACTGGTAAATGTAAACTGAAACAAGTGTCACTGTGTGAAAAGCATCCACACAATGTCACATTTTTTTCTAAATTTTAAAACCTTGATGTCTGTTTAAGGTATTGTTTTGTGTCTCTGTTAGTCAGCTTACTGTAGTTTCTCCAGTTTGCAGTGCTCATCTGAAAGTATGTCAGAGATCAGCTTCACTTCTTGGTCTCCAAATGTATTCCAGTTAAGATTCAGCTCTTTCAGGTGTGAAATGTTTGATTTCAGAGCTGAAACCAGAAAAGCACAGCTTTCCACTGTAACACTGCAACACTGCAGCCTGCAGAGAGAGGAAGAATCCTTATACTAACAATTCAACACAGAACAAAAGGAGAACTAGATAATAACAAACATATGCTGTATTTTCTGCACACAAAAACATCAATCTCAGAATCTACCTTATATCTTTTCAAAGCATAGCTGCATGTTTTCCTTTTACATAACATTTGTCACATAATTGTTGGGGCATTTCTAACCCAAAGACAACATAAGCAGCAATAGTGTTACCTTTTCATCAGGCTAACCTTTTACACATAATCACTTCAATTGTTTATTTTTAAATTTAAAAATGATTTTACTGAGAACACAATTTAAAGGAAGTGTTTTATTTTATAATTTCATAATGGCTTTTGTAGAAGTTTCTGCTCTTCCAAATGACCAGATGAAAAAAAGCATGTACACTTATATATTAGTATATGTATACACTTCTAAACAGTCACTTATACTCATCATACCCACCTAAACTCAGCAGAACTGTTAACCTTGCTGAAGTGTAACTGATTGTTTATCGACTGGTCACTGTTTGGAGATGCACAGCTGGGTTCAGATAAGTCTGATCTCTGATCTGAATTTGGACTGAAATACAAACAATCATTATTGGACATGTTAGTACTGATAAATGTGAAAACATTCAAACTTATCACAAATGCCCTCATTGTCTCACATCTCAGTTTCCTTTGCATCGCTCTCAATTTCCGTTTCATCTTTGGAAGCCATTTCTTTATCTAACAGATGTGAGCCATGTCCCTTTAAAAACAGAAAAACACTGTCAGTAATTCACCTCAAAATTGATACCTAACATCTCATTCTGTTCTAAACACAAATGCTATGTGTATTAAAAAAAAACTGAACTGTCTCTGAACTTCACTCTTGTTTTCAAAATATAATGCATTCTTACATTAATTTTTAGAAATAAATCAATCTGCAATGGTTATTTTTCACTTTTGGAAATTTGTTGTAAAGAATTTACATGTTAATTAAATGGAAAGCATAGTAAATAACTCTGTTTTATACAAAAGTTAAATTTTATATTGCAATGCGCAACACAAAACTAGTTTAGCAGCACCAACTGACTACACAATAACCATTGCAGCCAACTCGTAGAAGGAAGTTGGTTTTTAGAGTGCATGCCTTACAGTCTTTGAATGCCTTGCAGGCATAAGGTTTAGAACAAACATCAACCAAAATGACAAAGATATTCGCATATGACTTCTTGCGTGCACTGTAGATTCAAGGACAGATTTTACATCAGGCTTATATTTAGGATGTTCTGTAATATAAATTATGAAGTATAAATTACTTTCCTCTGTGTTTTTATGCACACTGATCTGTTTATCTGATCTGCATGTGTATTGCTACTGTTCTGCTGTTAAATATTAAATTGAGTCCACAAGGAACTATTTACAGTCCTCAAAATAATGCATTGCAAAGTAAAGGCTTTTGCACAGTTACTTAATACAAATATACTAATCTTAAAAATGATATGTAAGTCTTCTGCTGCCGTGAAAATAACATTTATTTTAGAAAGCAATAACACTAAAATGCACAGTCTGTATAAGAATACTTTTTTTTTTCACGTACAATTACATCAGATTTGGATACTCACTGTGTACTTGTCCCAAAGTGCACTGGGTTATATTTTATTTGCCTGTCCACAAAATGAAAGCTGATGAGAGTTTCACTGTTGTGGTTAATGCTACTTTAGTTTCTTACCCTAAAAAGAAAGGAAGTGCAGTACACTTGTTCTCGAACTCGTCTCTCTTTTGCTCTCTCTCTCTCTCTCTCTCTCTCTCGCTCTCTTACACACACATACACACCCACACCCACATGCGTAAACCTTTTAAATAAAGCAATATCTGCTTTGATGATTTCTACTTTGTTCATTTCAGGGAATTGAGCCTATATGCGACAGAATGTTTTTTTAAAATATAAAATCATAAACAATGTTAAAATTAAAAACATTAATTAATCCCAGGAGACAAGGACCTCTCTCTCGCACACCTCTCTTTCTCACATGAACACTATAGTCTAACTATTTTGATCTCAAATAACTATTCCAGCTCAAGGGAAGAGTATGTGTGCTTTGTAGTTGCCTAAAAATCCTTCTGGTAAAGTGACTTAGTGGGGTCCTCTTCATGAAAACAACACACTGAATGTAAAATGAATGTAAATTAATGTAAAAATCAATAAGGACTGTTTATGATGTGTGTGTTTTGTTGTTTTTTTTTTTGTTGTTTTTTACCTAGTTGCAATATATTTATGTAATTGCATGTAAATAAATACATGCAGCATATTAATATCATCATCATCATCATCAACATCACACACACCCCTTGGTTTGCAACTGGCCATACTGGAGCGCCCACATATGTGAGGTTGTCAAGCCTTTTGGAATCTCTATTCAATACATAATTTCAGACCAGCCCAGCATGCGGCTGGTCTGACCAGCAGCATGCCAATCTTCATTGGTTTGCTGATAAAACTATGAAAGCTTTACTGGACTAGTAAACTATAACTTTTTTTCATTTTGATGATCAGGTTCTCCTTATTGTAATATAAACAGCTTGTTCCTCAAGCCATCAGCCTATCACTTTAAACTGAAATGAAACAAGATCAAAGCGCTTGACCAAGCATGATTGTGCACAATGTAAATTCAATGCATATGTAATTCTTCAAGTAAATATGCCATTATCATCCAATTATGTCATCCAGTTACTGTATATAATGTATGTTTAAATAAGCAAAACAACAGTAAGCATCAACAATATACATCCATTATCCTAAACACTATTCAATTTAAATGTAAAACCTTATTAAGCAGCACTGAGCCATTAAGCTCTTGAGTGATTGATCAGTGATTTAAAAAAAAAATCAGTGAATGAATAATAAAATTTTACCTGTCGTTTCTCCAGTTTACAGAATGTGAACCTCCAGTACATTAGTCTATATCCAGATTCTGTCTTATGTTCATGAGTGAAAAAGCTTTTATTTTGTATTTCTTTGCAATTTAGTACATTTTTCATTACAAATTCTAAATTTAAGCACCAAATTTTGAGGGAAGTAAAATCTTGAATTTCAGAACTTTTTTGTATTTTCCACAGTATGTCCATATTTTGCTTTAATAACACTTGAGCTGACCTGAACTCCACAAGACACTAATGAGCAGGTCACCTGAGATTCATCTGATCATGTGATTCAGTAGAAGAGACATTAAAAAAGTACTACTAAGTACATAAGCAAGTTTTATCATTAAACATTATCAGTTTGAGGAGAAATCATTCATAGTGTTTAAAACCACACATTCTCACAAGTATATACACATAAGCTTAAGTCTTGAAATAAGGCAAGTGTATACACACCAGCTTAAGTCTTGCACAAAATGTTATCCAGACTTTACTACACTACTTTCACAGATACTACTGATTTCTCTCTTACATATTCACATATTCTCATCATGTGACATGTATACCTCAGTGCATAAAACCAATGTTTGAACACCTTCTGAATCTAAACTGGTTTGTCCTGCTCTTCTGGTGTTTTACTGGAGGTAGAGTCATGCAGTCATGGCAAAAGACAATACTTCCTTATTTTTTATAATTTTATTTATGACGTACATAAACATGAACTTCCACTAACTAACTGGTAACAAAATAAGGCTAACACTGATGTTGTGTTTATGTATGATGTTTGTTATGCTGTCTACATATCTATTGCTAGTTTAACCAAATCATGTCTAAGTCAAGTTTTAATGAACACCTCCTCATTTTCATTCTCAATCTCACTATTAAGGGTTTCTAACAACTGTGTAGTAAATCAGTAACAGTACACACAAGAACAGCATAACCATAGGAAGTGTCTTGAATATTACAAATAGAATCCTGTATTGCAGCATACGCAGTTACTCAACTTCAGGGGTGGCAACATAGGTGTTGTTTTTTTTTTTTTTTTTACACATGCAATAGTATTAAGGTAATTGCATTTGAATAAACTTCTGACTTTTGTCATTGAGGTCTAATTACCTTATTATAAGACCACTACATCAGCAAAGAAATTACCAACTTTCTAAACGTTTAACCATCAGTAGTAGTATGACTGTGCCCAAACCAACATGTTGGCTTTGAACTGTTCTGTAATGTGATGGTATGGACACAGCCGCAGCACATATCTTTAAGGAAGTAATGTTTTTGTAATAGATAAAAAAATGTGTGACCTCAAAACTATGTTTGAATTAAAGACAATAATGACTGAATATTTTTACCTTAACTTTATCATACCTAAACAACATCCACACACAGGTAATGTCCACTTACATTACTCATACATGGCTACTGTGGAATATTTGGGTTGGAACATGGTAACCTGATCAAATCACATGCAGTCATACCCTTGATTATAATGCCTAATATCCACTAAATACAGAAGTTGTTACTCTGTTTGATGTACTGACATTTCATCAAACTTTGACCTTATTTTCTATATTGTTTGAGAACCTCCAAGCCAACCATCTAGAAACTGCACACACTTCTCATTTGTTTGAAATCACAATGCTCCCATTTAGGTCAAATGGTTATTCTACAGATCGGAATTATTTAAGCTGAGTAAGGCAGTGCTGAGCATTGGTCCTCCAACTTTATTTCTACCTTAAATGAACTTTAAGTAAGCCTGCTAATCTACAACTGATGGTACCCATTTAGAAAAATAACTGACTATTGGTGACAACAAATTGTCCTGTTTACGTCATGCCCACTTGCTAACAAAGATAACACTGAATGAAAAGTATCTGCTACCAGTTAGCATTATATGGCTATTAACTGCAAGACTAAGCCTTAAAGACATAAGGCAGTTAATATCTTTTCATACTGATGTGACGAAAGTTCTAAAAATATTTTCTACGTGTTGGACTGGAAATGTTCTGCATGTGCTCAGAAGTCTGCAAGCATCTATTTGATTTGGTAACCCTTTCTGTGTCCTAGATATATATGATACCACATGTACTTGTATTATACTGGTCAGTATATTGTGCCTTCTCAAGCAATTATTGTTTCTGATTGTTTACAACAGTGACTACTATGTTTTAGTTTTTTCTTCGTGCCTGTAGTTTTAGTTTGAAGTCTTAAAATCAGAGAAAACTGCCAGTGACTAGAGTTGGGAGCATTTGTAAATAGTAAATTAATGTAACACTAGATGGCGCAGTAGACCAGCAAAAGTCCTTAGGTATGCCTTTGTTGCATTGCTGCTGATATTTTCAGGATAATGATGCTCACTTTTCAGCAAAAAAGTACAGCAAAGAGTCAAGTAAGAGAGTGCGAAGGGTTTTTGAGCAAAGTGTAAATACCAATACTTGGTAAAACAGTACAAACAGAGGACTTTTGTATCTTAATAACTAGATATCTTGATGTCTAGTCTTGCTCTGGTAATAGGTCATTTTAGTGTAATAGGTTGTTCAAAGCTTTTTTCTGCATTTAATTGCTTGTTTATGATAGGGCTGCCCTCTAGAAGTCGATGATTCGAATCGTCAGTCGGCGACCCTTTAAGTCGACTGAGACCCTTCAAGTCGACTGACAACAGTGACCTTTTTTTTTCGTAAAAAACAGACTAAAGTTTACTACAATACACAATAACTTTAAGAATGTAAAAAGACATTTTAATAATTATTAAAAGGGAAATAATAAATATATAAATATATGACGCATGCCTGCTAAAAAATTAAATCCACGTGACAACGCACGCTGACGGTTTACCGCTGAAGGCAGCTGAAGCGAGGAGCTTTCGAAGAAGACAACCCGAACAAATGAAACCTAACTCTGCTCTTCATTTAGCCAGACATCCAACACTGTTTCAAACGAGCGAGCTGACTTTCGTTTTAGACATAATGGCTGTTTGTGGTGAATGAAAAACAGACTATAATTCCATTATTTTAGAACCAAAATTAAAAATATGAATAAATGTTTATTTATTCATCTGCAGCTAAGATTATCTTTATTTAAGGATAAGTACAGTGACTTTATATGCCTGTCGATAAACGAGAGATAATTATTTTAGCGCGGGTAATAATACCCTATAAATAAATTAAATATTGACTAATCTGGTTTTATTTAGCAGTTCATTATTTATGAGAGATGAAAGGCAAAGGGTCCTCCTGCTGAAGAAGCTGTTAGAAGTGAAATTAAAAAGACTATAAGCTATAAGTGCTAATGTTTAGCATAAATACGAGCTGCTGCCCGACGCTATATCCTGTAATTAAATCAGGCTCTAGTTCAGATCAATTATCATACACCGCGTCTCTTTTAGTTTAAAAATATGTTCCTGTGACTCTGCTGACTTTCTAAATGAGGAGGACATCAGATCTGAAACGTATGCAAATTGATTTACTGATTACTAGATCATGTATATGTAGAAAAAAACGTGAACAAATAGTCGAATCGTCGACCAGGACGGGCGAATCCGATTCGACTGACAAAATTCTGAGTCGGGTACAGCCCTAGTTTATGATATACCTGGCTGAAAGTAAGAGTTGTGGTTTTGTAACTTGAGTGGGAATGGGAATGATTTATTATGTGCAGATTTTCCTCATAAGTGCAAACTTGCATTTGTGTAAAAATTTCATCTCTTTTCCTCATAGCATAGTAGTTTCTGTAAGAGAGGCCACAAATTCATGCTGTGCTGTGCAGTTGCAACTCTCATTTTGTAAACAGTTGACAACAATTCGTCAGATAACAGCATGATAATACACTGCCAGGTGAAAAAAGGTCACATGCTCTAATATTTAATTGGACCACCTTCAGCTTTGATCAAGGCATGCATTTACTGTTTCATAATTCTGCGATAGCTTCTGCATAGTCATATTTATTTCTGCCCAGAGCTGCATAAATCTCGCCCCCCCTCCCCCCCCCCGCCCCCAAGATCTTGTATTGATGATGGGTTGAATGATGACCAAAGTCTTCTCCAGCACATCCCAAAGATTCTCAATGGGGTTCGTGTCTGGACTCTGTGGTAGTCAATCCATGTGTGAAAATGAAGTCTGCTGCTTCCTGAACTAATCTTTCACAATTTTCTTAAGGCTACACAGCTGTTCAGTTCCAATCCCAATCACCGATCATGATCATTCAACATTTTTGTCTGACCACATTACTTACTCAAAGATGATGTTTCCCCACTGTCCTTCCACGTTTTATATAATGTTAGCCAGTTTTTAACCCAATTTTAGTAGCTTCAGCATCTCCTTAAATGTCTTTTCTGCTTGATGCATGCCAATAATTTAACCTTTCTGAAACAGATTAGCATCTTTTCCACAACCACAGAATGTGTCTTTCCACATGGCTACTCACTGCATCAGTTTAACTTATTTGTTACCAACTGAAAAATAATCACCCATGCAGTAATTATTTTACTTATTTGCTTAGTAAAATGGAGGTAGTTACCTTTTTTTGGCCAGGCAGTGTATAACAAAGTGGTAGCTCATCAGATTGGCACTGCTTTTTATGTAGTAATAGTTATATAATGTAGTTATGCTGAATATTTAAGACCTCAAATTAATAATTGTGTTTAGCCCCAATTTCTCTTAAGAAAAGAAGGAAACAATACAAACGTGTAAGAGCAAGGGATATTATTGTGTGCAACATTCAATCACATACTATTGGTTTTCTTCCTTGCAAAATAGTCTCTTAAAACATCTAAAAAAAACATAACAGACATAACAAGGAATGGAAGCTGACATTTAACATGATTCCATCTAGTAGTGTTAATTAGTGACTACCATTAGTTATTTTTTAGCATTGTATTGAATTAATGTAAAGAACTGTATTTCTAGGTATAAAACAGCACTGCCATTCTTTAAATGTACCATCATTCACTGAACTCTCTAACCCAGCCAGCATATTTTTGCCTTTATCAAAATCATTTTCTGCAAAAGAGTGCCTCAACTTCTTATATTGAATGTTTCACACGTTCTATTCAAATGACCAAATTAAATGAAAATTACATTTAAAAATAAAATTCAATAAACATTTCTTTAAATTGATCATAATGTATAGCTTTTTGACAGTTAATAGTTTGTACAAATTGTAAATAAAAACACAAAGTGTGTACATTATTCAGAATAATTAAGTGTAAAGGCAACATATCAACTAAACAGCTTGTTTACATACAAGCATACATTATATTTAATGCCAGCAACTTTATGTTTTATCTATCTATAAATAATCTATAAAATGTCCATAGAATTCTAAGAAATCTCTGTATGCAAGGGACGAGGCTGACCTCAGGGTGACAATGTATTAAAAACACCTCATGAATAAAACTATAGCCTGTGATAAATTTGATGAAGGAGACTCTAATCTGTTAAGCAGTTGAAATCCTTTCTCAAGAAGGAATGGGAAATAATTTCACTTCAGCACTGGTCTTCTTACTTCCCAAATGCTTACAAAGGTGAGGCAACACTCACTGTCCCAGTTTATGGAAAAATATTGCTGGCATTAAAAATAAATTGGGTGTAGATTGTTTTAAAACAAACAAACAATAGTGCAATTGCCATTGTACTATTTTTAATTAAACATTGAGGTTAAAAGATTGTATTCTATTCTATTTGTTACATTTTACAAAGTATCCGCAGTTTTGTTGAAAACAAGGTACACTACAATACTGACATCTAAGAATAATCCCATCCTGAGGAACTAACAGCAATCCTTTAAGAGCTAAAGGTAGTGGCTTAATACAGACGCTTAAGCATACCAGCTTTGATTAAGGTGCAGATACAGAAATTATCTGCACAATGCTTGAGGGATATTTCCAATCAGGCGTAGAAGCTGTAGGACAGAGAAATGCACAGAACGGTCAGATATGAACATGCACAAAGTCCCTTTGACCACAAGATGAGTGGAGCGATTAAAAGAGTATTTCAGTTAAATTAATATAGGTGTGAAATAGTAGTCTGGGCTACTCACTGTAATTTCTCCAGTTTGCAATTTGAGTCCTTCAATAGATTCAAAGGCACTCTTTCCCCTCCCTGAGTCCTCTTCTTAGCTTATTGTGGCTCAACATTTAGCTTCTCCAAGAGATGCTAAATTTGACTTCCAGAGCTGGAAGCAGAGCACACAAACACCCTTTTTCACGTAATAACCACAATCAAGAGATTACAGTCTGCCAAAAGAGGCAAGTTTAAATGGTCAAAAAGGTAAGCGCAGTAATTCGATGTAATGAATATGTCTAGTATGACTATATGTTTGAGCAAGAGCGAAGATTTTTATTCTCACTCTAATTTCTTTAGTTTTACTGTTGTGGATCCTTCAACAGAGCAGAGAGCAAGATTCACACCCCTGGTCGGCAATGTTTATTCATTCCCAAATTGAGCTCCCCTGAGGGTCTTGAGGGGTTTTGATTTGCAGGCTCTGAAACAAGTGCAAGAACAGCCTTCTGCTGTAATACTTGCAGTTATTCAGCCTACACAACAAAGCATTAAAGACACATTTTCCAGGTTAAGCTTGGCAAAAATGTTTTTTTTTTTGGTTTTTTTTTTTTTGCAAATGCTATTTTTGTTTAAAGATGTGATCTCACCCTAGTTTTCTCGAGTTTGCATTGTGTATTCTGCAGGTCCTTCACACAGAAATGGTCAATCCTAAAATCCTGTAGATTATTATTGCCCAAATTCAGTTCTTTTAAATTTGAGGAAGACATTTGAACTGAGAACAAAAGCCAGAGTTGAACAGCTTTTCCTCTGTAAGCATACAGCCACAAAGTCTAGAAGAGAATGATATCAGAGAAACAGATAACTTTTTTTAAATAAAACACGGGTCAAGTTGTTTTTTTTTTTTAATTTTTTTAATGTGTTTAAAAAGAACATTGAAAGGACAGTATTTGTGATGATCTACCTAAGTTTTTTTTCCCCAGTTTTACAACCACTGTGGGGTGTTTTCCATCCCAATCTGAGAGCAGTTTCACTCCTTTGGTCTTGCAGATTATTTGTACTCAGGTCCAACTCTTTTAGATTTGAAGAATTTAAGATGAGAGCCGAGGCCAAAATGGCACAGCTTTTTTCTGTAAGGTTGCAACCATTAAGGCTGGGGATGAAATTCGTTGAACATAAGTAAGCTTTATGTTGGCTTATGATAACAAGGTGAATAACATTCACCTAAGATATATGAAGAATAATCTCAAAAATGAACACTGTGATAATGACAAGTAAATACTAAAAAGTTAATAATGTTAATTATGTAAATAATGTTAATCAATCAACTTTAGTTGTGCTTTTAGTTTTCTACTTAGCATCAGTTTTGAGATTATTAGGCACATCAAGCAGCTTGAACTAAGTTTAGCCTGGCATGTTGTAAAAATTTGGTTCCGCATCATGTTTGCCAATCTTCACTCAAAGACTATCATGTATTTTCTATATGACTGCATGCATTGAACCATAACATCTATACCTTGATGTGTTGGGACAAATACCTTACCATTACACCCCAATTCCATAGGCATTCATGTACATTTAAGGAGGTAATTAAATAAAAGAATATGATTACTAACTGGCCACTCTTATCCTACAGTGGTGTTACAGTAATCTATTCATAGAGATATGTTTGGTTTTAAGACTAGTATCTTGAAGGTGAGAGGCTGGATCTATATCACCACTGGGAGGTCAAATATCAAGTCCGTATTTAATAGTTTCTATATCAAAGAACTTCTTTATTGTTGTGAGACAGATTTAGATGTTTGAATTTTGTATTTGTACGATTCATGCATTGATAACTGAAAACAACAGGTTGCAAAACCATGTCAAACTATTGAAGCTGAAGGACTCTGCTGAGATTGCTACATAACACAATGTATGGCATAATAAAGAAGAAAAGCCTGGGTTGTACATCAATAAAAATAAGAGACATGATTCTAATTCAGTTTCTAATTCAAATGTCTCTTTGATCCAAATAGATCAAAACAGTTAATGGTTCAGATAAATTGTTTTTTTGTTAATACTGCCACTTTGCCTTTATGGATGCTTTGACCACTGGGCAATCAGTTTCAGCAAACTGTCCCCTCTGATGGGTTCATATTTGCCTCAAATTAAAATCCTTCAGCTCTGCCTCTGAACTCATGAGGAGCCAAACACCAGAGCTGACGCCACTGAAAACAGGTGAAAGGTTTACTTCAGTGACAGGTTTCTAGACGGCATCACACCTTGTAGAAAAGACGATTCATATGCCTTTTCTGAACAAGTATGTTTGTAACCTCCCTGCTCTAAAAGAATGGGTCCAATTCAGTTCATTAAGACAGTGAAAGAGATTGATGGGGATTTCTCAGTGAGTGGAGATTTTCTCTTTAATTTTTTTTTCTTGGGGGGGGGATGTACTTGACTTATTTCTTCCTTTGTGTGGCTTGCTCATTGTCTGTGGCAGAAGGCTCCGGTACAGAGAGTTTGGTTGGACTCCCAGCGAAAGGACCTAGGAGGAAGCCGGATGAAAAAGGTCCAGGTGTCCATTCTTGCTCCGTAAGGCCTTGGTCCACTGCACTTTTAAGAAGATCCGACCTTTCCCCAGCCTGTGGGTAGAATTCACAAATTTGGGGCTTTTTTTTCCTCAAATGTCTTCCTGTTTGTTGGTGGAAGAAGGACAGAAACACACAACAAGGAAGCGCCATAAACTCCTGAATGCTCAGGTGTACAAAGCTGTATACTTCCTCCCAGAATGCAGTCCAAACTCCCTTCTGAAAGATCTGAGTGACACACTCCTGAGTACACACGACACTTCTCCTGGCATCAATGCCACACTTCCTCAACTCCTCTTCATAGAAGATTAGGTTGCCTTTTTTCTAGTTGTTTGGAAAGGCCAGTGTTTCCCCAGTGTCAAGATGATTCTTGCTTGTGCTGGTCAGGGATCGTGTGTGGCTTTTTCCCCTTGAATTTTTTGTTTTGTGTTTTTGATTTGGAACACTCAAGAAATGTGCAAAACAGTTTGAGTCAGAGTCTTGGGAACCTCTCCACTCACTGCTTTCGTGCACATTTTCCCTCTCCTTCCTCCAGAACAGTAGGCTGATATCGCAACAGAAGACGGGTATGGTGGCACATGATTGTAGAGGCTTCCTGAGGAACTTTGATGTTGTGTAATGACTCTGTCAGCCAGACTTTTGGTCACTGATCCTCCTTCTTGAAGTACCTCCTCTTTCTGTGGGTCACTGAATTCCTCGTACCTCTGTTACCTGGTCTAACAAAACTCAGGAGGTAATCTGACCGCATTGCTGGCTGGTCGAGAGGTTATCCAGAGAAGATGCGGACGGTGATCAGATTTTTCCCTTGATGCAGGTTTGTTAGCAGGAACAATCTCATTGAGGTCGTTTCTGCTATGTCAAATAAGCTCTCATTGTTCTGGAAATTCCAAGCGGGAAGTCCCTAACATTCATCCCACAACCATCAAAGATGAAACATCACTTTGAAGTTCAGGTGTAATCTGATAACCCCGATGTCCTTGTGTCTTTCTGTAAAAATAGTGATGTAAAAGATCCACCAGGCTGAGCCTTTTTATCCTTCAATTAAGTTTAGCTCCCTAAAAGGAAGTGGAAATAATAAATTGAACATCTTGAATTTGCTTTTCCTTCAGCCCAAGTCCAGAATGAATTTCTGCACAGAGAAACAGTTTTCCCCAATGTCCAGCAACTCCTTTAGGGGGGGTCAAGTCGTACAGTTTCTGATTGGTGTTCTCTTGTTCAGACTAGGGTTTTAAAAATATCATTGCAAATTGATGGGTGTCTCTTGTTGTTGGTGGCCTCCTGGATGCTGTCTCAGATCTTTCTCACCTCATGTTCATTACTGACCTCTCTCCCACTCCCACCTTCTGTAGACGTAACAGCTCTGTATAGATCTCGTTCAGGAGCGTCATGAGGTTTCCATAGTCAAGGAATTCCTTCCATTAAATGATCTGAAATTTTTTTCCCTTTCAGTATTTGGATTGTGAGTTTTTTGTGTAGACTGATTGAAGTGACAAATTCTCCTGAAAAAGATATGTTAAGAAAACAAAACTGTACATGTTAATTACATTACAAACCACAAACACAACTTTACAAACAATAATAATATTATTATTACTACTATATATTTTAAATAATACTACTTAAAGATCAACAGCATTTGACAGCATATTACTAAATTAGTAATATATTTAACCCAGTCTCTTACTTGTTGAAGAGCAGTGGACAAATTGACAGGCTGGCAACCAAACGAGGCTGTCTTTTCAGACCTGAAGTAGTCAATCTCAGACGCCCCTCTGTGAAACTGCGACCTGCCCCTCATCTCTAATCCCTCTTCAGTGCATTAGGTAATTTGGATCAGTAACTTCCAAAACCCTCTTCAGCTCATTCTTAGCCGAGGAGAAGATTCTGTCCTCAAAGCTCCTGGTTGTTTTTTTAATGATAAAAAAGATTAACCAGTATAGACAGCCTTTCCATAAAATTCTATGTGAACCATTGAATAGTAGATTTGATATATATTCATTTATCAGATATAGACCCAAAGAATAGTAGCTTGCTGGGGTGGGAGCAACAGTCCTGATTTTATATAAATTTTAGGAGTATTTTGTAGTTACATACAATTTCGGCTAATTAATATTAGCTATTTTTGTGCGCAACAAACAAAATAGTTTGTAGGAAAATATCACAGGTTAGCATGCTTGGGGATTTTTATCATGCTTCCAGAGCTCATGAATTGTAATCTCATGTGTGAAAATTAACAAAATTATCAAATGAAACCAGTATGAAGGAAGTGAATTGAAGTAGTGGACTTGTTTCCAGGACACATTTTACTCATAGTTGGTATGGCACAGCTTTGTGGGATAGCCAGGCTCTTAATGTTGTTACCTGTGCTAAACATGTAGGTAGCTCTTACCTGGTTCTGAATGGTAACTTATTGTTATGAAAAGTTGACTATAGAAGATAATATGCAATAATCTTAAATACATACCTTGAAATATGGAGTCTAGACATGTTGCCACTGGAGAAAGCTTTTCATGTGAGCTGGTGAAAAAAAAACATAATTGACGTATGAACGATACCAATAAGGAATGCATATGAAAGTTTAGGTACCTTATTCATTTCTGTAAGCAGGACAACTCTGATATCATGCATAAATTTATCTGAGCTCAACATTCATTACAGCCAATTCCAGCACCATGTATTTTTTAATTACTCAAGTATTTTTTCTATACTGCAAATAGCAATGTTTGAAGCTTTTAATACTTTTATTACATGTATTAAGTCTAACCAAGCATTTGCTGTAAACAAAGCCATCTGAAAAATTCCAAAATTATTATTCTTTTTTTTCCACATGATAGTGTGGAGTGTAAAATATTCCATGACCTATGGTATATCATGGAACACATTCCTGCAAGTATGACACTCCCAAAGTATGTATACTGTCACACAGTGCCACTGGCACCAAGTCAGAGCAGAAGAATGCTGCAGGTATTTGACAGTCTACCTTTCTTATCTATCTATCTATTTTATTTTTTTTACCTCACATCAGTATCTGAGTTACCACTGAACTTCTCGGGTTGAAACATAGAATGGTCACTCCTCAGGGATATACAGCTGGGCTCTGGGGAGTATGATCTCTCTGGGAGATTCAGGTTACTAAATAAAAGTCAAAGAAATGTATTCTCATATCATTTATCAAGAACATTTATTTTATTCAATATTGTGTACAAATTTATATATATATATCCCTCTTTGAAATTCCAGGCCAGATCCATAGACTGATTATTCTTCATGAATGTATTTCTCGGTGCAGGGGAATCTGATTTCTGATCTGATGAAATTTCAGGCTTACGAAATACAAGTTGTTTAAACACCATTTAGATGAAAGTTAGAGTGCAGTTTTAAGTTTATACACAGTAATGTCCATTATGTGGACAAGTCTTCCTGCTATTATGTATACATAATTGTCATAATCTATAATTGTCACCATAATTGTACCTTTACTGTTTCCTTTACTTGAACCTGATACTTTAAAATTGTATAAATAATTAAAATATTGAATCACTGTCTTTGATTCAAAGTTCAATTAAAAAACACAGGTAATGTGTATATAGTTATTGTGTATTTTATTAACACTAAATAAAAGTCAAACACATGTATTGTCTCAGAACATTTATCAAGAGTATATTATACTATTCAGTATTGTGTTCATTTTTTACCCCAGATGGGAGCATCAGGGTCTTTCCCCTCTGAAATTTCAGGGTGGATCCAAGATTCTGATCACTCTTCATGGATATATTTCTTGGTGCAGGGGGGATCGGTTCTGATCTGACTGTAAATTAAGGATAGAAAAACAAGCCAAAAACAACTTTTAGTGGTGAATGAAGTAGAATGCTATTTTATGTTTATACACAGTAATACCCATTATGGGACAATTCTTTGTCTTTTTTGGGGGTAATTACTCACATTGTTCTTCAACATGCACCCTTTACATCCCTCATTGTGACCATTTGTTAAAATCTAAACCTTTTGTGAAGTACAATGAAAAGCTAAATCTGTCATGAATAGTATGCATGCCTTTCATGAACCTCACAACAGGCCCAAAGAATCTCCATGGTAACAGCAGTGGGAACAACAGCAGACATTAGTTTTTGTTTTAGATCAAAACATTTCCACATGGCAACATTGGACATCAGGTACCAGCAGATATAAATCCAAAACTGAGGTCCTTAGGAGACTTAAACGAGGCCATGCTTAAATTTCCAGCAGGACAATGATCCAAAACACACCTCAAAATCGACACAAAAAAGGTTTCTTTATACTGACTGGAAATCAGGTTTTTTGCCCTGTGTTTCGTCAGACACAATAGTCTGCAGCACAGGGGCACTACAGGGGAATGGTCCTGGCCCCATTCCTCTTCACCCTCTACACTGCAGATTTCACCCACCAAAACAACCTGCTATCTGCCAGAAATTGTCTGGACTACTCCCCATTGTTGGTCATCTTGGATGTCGAATGAAAGGGCGTACAGAAAATTTACAAAGATTTTTATGGACTAGTTGTGTATCCAGCAGAACTTCCTCCATAGAGCTGGGTGGTGGGACTCTGCAGGACTATAAGTTCTCTTCATGCATCGGGGGTTAAACATCCAGGGAAGGGACCATGGAGATCGTCAGAATCTGGGTTTTCATTGAACAACAAATGGACAGGACGGACAACCCACACGCTCTGTATAAGAGAAAGGCCAGAGCTGACTCCACCCTGCTGAGGAAAGGCTCCAGTCATTCGGGATACAGAGTCCACTCCTCCACACTTTGATGACCACTGTGGTGGCATCAACCATCCTTCTACACGTATTGGCCTTGCTGTGAGGGCGGCATTCAACGGATTCCGCAAGACCCAGAAGAAGAAACTGGACAAGTGATCAGGAAGGCAAGTTCTGTTCTGGGCTTTATGCTGGCGACACCAGTGGAGGAGATGGGGATGGGAGAAGGATGTGGCCAAGCTGGCATCCATAATGAACACCCTCTTCACCACTACAAGAGACAATGTGCTGCACCTTCAGTGACAGGGCTCCCTCCACCTCGCGGTTGGTCTAAGGAGCGATACACCAACCGTCTTCTCCGTACTGTCGGCACCTCCCCAAGCAGAGTACCGGACACTCTCTACTGTAGCACACTATACAGACTCATTTTAATCTATATATTCAATGTGACTTCATTATTATGCAATATTTGGTGTGCACCTTACTACCTGTATATCACCTGTATAACATCTGTATATCACCTGTATACTATGAGAGAATGTAACTGTGTAATATCTACATAATATCTGTGCAATACATCCCCTCAATATATAAATTGAGGGGAGAGTCAAACATGGAAACACTAAGATAATGTAATATTTATTTCATGACCAATCAGAATGTACTTTAAATACCGGTTAGAAGTGTTCAGAACAAAGCATATTTTTTCACATATTAGGCAATATGTGAAAATTACTTTAATCCATATAGGGATAGAATTGGCTAGGGAGTTGAGTAAATGGTGATTGTGCAAAAACGTTAACAGTGGTTATATACTATTTCAAAACATTATCAAAGAAACAAAACTAAAACAATATAAACATAAACCATGTTATAGTTTACCTTAGGTTAGCCGAAGTGTCTTCCTCTTCTAAAGAACAATGACGTTCCATTGTATCAACACATGTGCTAAAATTCTATTAGGGTACAGTAGGATCAGCAGTATCTGAGAGAGGAGAAATAAGAGGTCTGTTATAATGGCATTGTTGAGAAACAGTGAGACTGCTCGTCCTGTGATGTAGTTCCTGATTTTGAAATCGCTTGGCGGGAGTGTGCTGTGTTTCTCCGCTCCAATCTTCTGAAGTCTCTGTTTTCACATTTTTAGTTTTTGTATATCTCTCAGATTAAACTACAACTACAGGCTTTCGGAGGCTACTTTCATGCCTGGAAACGACTGAGTGCTGAGTGCAGCATGTTCAGCTATGTTCCTCTCTCCGTGACAGCAGCTGTTCTAACTTTATCTGTGAGGAACACTGTGAGGTTAGTCCCTTGTCTGATGGAGAGGATTATAGAGTTAGAGGTGTGCATCCGGAACTAAAAGAAGAGCAAGACTAGAGAGTGGAGCTTAGACTCTCAGTTAGAAGCTCCAGATGGCCTCAGGAGAGTTAGTGCATCCTAAACTTCGTCAGCAGAGCTCCAAAGCGGGGCGTATATGAGAGGCGTCCTTAGCGGCATAGAGGCAAAAGCTACAGTAGCGTTGTTGTGAAGTTAAGTCTAAAGCTGTCCCACTTTGAGCAACCGCTCCCTCCTGGTGTTCAAACAGGCATCTTCATCTAAAGACCGGGGTGAAAAGGGTAAGCAACCTTCTACACCAAAGCTTTTTGGGAGGTAAAAATAAAGCGCAAGGGAAGGCCCTGACATTTCTGTGTCTTTGAAATTCTGTTTTTAATATACGTGATTTTAAAAGAACCAAAAATCACTGTTTTCCACTAATTACAATCTACTTTTTATCAAGCAGCAAATTATCAAGTAGCAATTCAAATGGTTGATCCAAAGCGTAATAAATGCTTTAACTGCAATTTAGCTTTTAACTGTAAGTTCATCTGTTCTTCACTGATAATAACAAAAAATAATCCCAGATTAATATTTTAGAACAATCTTAAATTTTAGAGAAAAGCTTTTAGCACAACAGTTTTAAGCGCCTATCTGCCACAGGACTACATACATGAAACATTCCAGTCTGGGGGTTTAGGCCTCATCACAGTGCAGAGGACAGCACTAGTGAAGAACTGAACATGAATCTTTAACTCTGACAAGGTAACTCATCCTTATGGTCCTACTGGATCCTTAGTGCAGCAGCTCACACAATAGACACGACCATCGTACTAGATAGACTGAAAAACCCTTGTAGGAGTTTCAGGAACAGGAAAAAAGCTCTTTCATGGTTCAGATCTATTAAGCGACCGCTATCAATTGTAAATATAAACAGTCAATGCATCCACTCACACAAAAGTAAAGTTTGGTGTTCCACAGGGATCTGTCCTAGGACCCCTGTGATTTACCTTATTATATGCCACCACTCTGTACCATAATTAGAAAAACCATGTAAACATAAACCTCCACTTGCTATGCTGAGACCACCCAACTGGTATATCTCAGCTAGACAAGGATGATCCACTCCACCTTAATAAGATAGAGGACGGTGTTTAAGACAATTAAAAGACTGGACGCCCGTAACTTCTCCGACTGAACTCAGATAAAAGGGAAGTTCTTCTTCTTGGTCCCAAAACTGTGGGGAAAAAAGAAACCGAGCTGTCTGACATTCACCACTCAATTCTAAATTTATTTATTAATCCCACCAGGTACCTCTGTAAACAGTCTTGGTGTCACGATCGATCCTGATCTGGCCTTCGATGAGCATATTAATAATATCACTAGAATAGCTTTCCTATATCTATGCAATATTGCAAAATTTAGAAATGCACTGTCCCTACAGGATGCAGAAATACTAGTTCACGCCTTTATTACTTCAAGGCTTGATTACTGACAAACTTCAGTTAGTCCAAAATGCTGCAGTTAGAGTTCTTACAAGAACTAGAAAGTTTGATCACATCAGCCCAGTCTTATCTAACTTACACTGGTTACCAGTTAAATTCTGCAAAAAGTAAAAAATTCTTCTCCTGATGTATAAAGCTCTAAACGGCCTTCATCCTACTTGCCTTACTGGAACTTCTCTCATCTTGTATATGAAGGCCATCACGTTGAAGTTTAGTGCGGGTTCTGTATTAGTTCCTAGAATTAACCAAGTGTACATCAGGGGCGGAGCTTTTCATACAAGGACCCCCCCAGGCTTTGGACTAACCTACCAGCTTGTGGTATTTTCTTGCGTAATTTTGGTAATTTTTCTGCTAGGTAAAAGGTGCAGGTCTAGGGGCCACTGACAGAGAAGTGTTTGGTAAGCTGGCATGTTGGTGCAGCCATCCCACTGCACTTAAATCTGATTTTGTTGACAGTTTTAGCAGAGGGGCGCTGCGCTGACTTTCAGGGAACTCTCATGTCTGTGTGGGACCTTTACAGGGAATACACTTAAAGGTCTGTTCTGTTTATTTGCTTAAAAATTTTGGGGGGGGGGACAATGTGCATAGCTCACTCACAGGCCTTAAAGTTTTATTTTTTCAAGTTTCTTCCCCCTTCGTGTCAAAGTAACTACTAAACAGGTTATCCCGGTTTGTCAGCTTGAGTGTGCTTTGTGCAGTTGAGGGGGATGCCAGATTCAGATTACCGGGCATGTTTCTAAGTGCTACAGGCCAGGAAAGCTTTACATTGTGTGAAGTGTTTATTCGGATAGAAGAATTCTTATCATGCATATTGATATAATTAGCCAAGTTGGGTCTTTTTTGAAGAAATGTTTTACAGCTACATGAAACGTTATATTTCAGTCTACTCTTGGGAAAATTAAACATTCTATATCCACAATTAACAACAGTTAATCCACAGGTTAAATACGGTAGTCAGTGATTAATTACTGATTGTGTAGAACATTACGCTTAATTTATTGGTGTTGTTTAAAGTTTCCATTGGACTGGAGTATATATGACCACTACAGAGGGCGGTTCTTGCCTTTTTCATATCTGTTACACTTCATCACCATGGAACTGGAATGACAACCAACCACAAATAATTGTAATCTTCTTTCTGGGTGTATATTTTCAACTATTCTGTTGTTCCATTAGTTTATATATTATGTTGTACAACCATTCCACTTCTAAAATCCAATCCATCTAAACTTTGTTTAATGTTTTACTTTTACATGTTCTGATTTCCACCATTTGACTGTTGTAAAAATGTTAAAATAAAGTTAAATTAACATCACACACATTTCCCTATGGGAACTGAATGAGTGGTTTCTGGTTTTAATATGCTAGTCTTTAAACCAGATCTTCTGAGTGCCGTTTTTAATACCCAGCAACAAGGTTTGGTAAAAAAGGCTGCTTAACAGAAAGTAGGCATAGAAGAGTCAATCAGGTGCCCATGTTTACATTTAGAAAGTTAAAGGGAAAAGTTTAGAAAAAAGAAAGGAGAAGGGTTAGAAAAAAAACTAGTATGAAAATATGAATACTCACATTGCCTTGGTGAAACATCACCTTGTTGTTTTCATGTCATAAGCAGGAACTGTGTTCAACTTATGTCGGAGGGTCATTTAGAACTGAACTTGTTTCATCCTGCTCAGCCTTTCCAAATGAGTCACGGTGGAGGTGGTAGGAGTCCAGGATTAAACAGGTTAGAGTAAAGATTTTGAAAGAAAGTTTAATAGACCTGGAGAAAAGTCTTTTATTTTGACATGCTTCGTGGGCCTAATCATTAATAGCATTCAGGTGACAGAAGGGGGCCTTTTACAGCAGAGGCAGTGCAGTGGATGGAAGAGAATACCACATGTGTATAGGTGAGGTCTCAGTTTTATACACTCAATGAACATTTAATAAGTACAGTTTTTTTAAAAAACATAGACAGCCTGCTTGAGAGAGTTCCTAACTGAGTGCTTGTTTTGCAGTTATAATAATTGGGCTATTCCAAATGAGATTCTCCCCTTGTTGAGGAGGCATGGTATTGTTAATTTTGCCATCTGACCCCTTATATTTTGTACTGGTTTGCACACAGGCAAATAAATACTCCAATCACAAGCCAAATATTACATTAGTTCCCTAGTTCTTTTTGCACATGTTACCTATGGCCATCAGAATGGCAAAGACACTGGAATTAAGGAATCAACAATAAACATCCCAGTTTAAAATAATTTTACATTGTTAATGTTGGAATCACAAAAGAAGGGACACACTGGCTTGATGTAGGCCACAGAGGGGAATACAAGAGGCGAGCGCCTCTGTACCGTATTGGTTCCACCCCCCCATAATATGTACAGCAGAAAATACTAGGTCAGTTGATGTCCAGTGTCTTTACTGACGCAGGAGTATGAAGAAAAAAACATGGAAAAAGAATGCCCCAAACACAAGGTTACTTCCTTTTCACTACTTGCAGCCACATGTGACTAGAAGGAATTTTCTTTTACAAATGTTTGAGTTTATAGATCATGGTTCAACTATTAGCAAACACTGTGTTTCCTGGTACATTAAGATATATCTAGTACATGTGGAGCCTACATGGAACTTCAGAAAACCCACTGCAACAGTATACAACCGGCATACTACACCTGCAAGCTGCCACTTACTACCACCTGCAACCTGCATATTCCGCCTGCAACATGCATATATTCTGCCAACCTGCATATTATACCTGCAGCCTGACTATTATACCTGACAACCTGATGTTACACCTGCAACCTGCATATTACACCGCACCTGCCTATCATTACCTGCCAACCTGTATGTTACACCTGCCACGCTGCATATTGCAAACCTGCAACAAAAAAACATTTATAATTTAATAATATATTAGTAATTTGAAAAAAAGGGATGTATGCTGGTTTTTTGTCTAGGGCTCCAACAGACTCAAGCAAAGCAAAGGCCAATCTCCACACCCATCTGATACACCAGTTGGAGGAGATACTGCTTTTGTAGTTTAACCCCAAGCTCTACTTAGATCAGTCCCACTGTCTTGTGCGTCATTATTTGCTTTGTGAAGAACCTCATTTCAAAAGGTTTTCCAAACCAGCGCATGTGGTGCTTGGTTGCGTTTATAATGGTGGAGAAAAAAGAAAAAAGAAAAAAAAGAAAGAGAAGAAAAAGAAAGAAGAAGGGGCAAGAAAAAAACAGAAAGGGGAAGAACAAAAGAAAAAGAAAAGGAGAAGCAGAGTGAGAAAAATACATCGAGAAGGAAGGGAACAAAACAAGAAAAAAAAAAAAAAATATATAAAAAAGAGAAAGCAACTTATTAGAGTAACACTCCTCTTTTTCACCTTTCCA
>JAMWET010007813.1:22500-27275 GCA_024036415.1 Prochilodus magdalenae | reverse complement strand
GGTATGGAGCTGTAGAGGTTCATGATGGGAGTCCTTTGATAATCCATCCCCATGCAGCTTGAACATCCTCACACAGTTCATGGCAGAAGGTGCGGTAGGGGTGGAGGTGGAGGGACACCAGGCCGCTGGAGTGTTGACAGCAGACCGTACATCTTGGGTAGGACAACGTCCTCCACACACGGATTCGTTGTTTTGAGGTCTGGAAATGCCCAACAGATGATGATCCAAGAAGTAGATCTAGATAACGGAGCTCTCCCATTGGCTGGGACTTCAGGAGACGGACCGAAGACCTCAGTCACTGAACTATTAGCAGGCATCAACCAGCCATGTTTCGATTTATTGTGGGGGTGGGACACAAATGTCACTGTAGGCCTTCTGGAAGTTCTAGACACGTCCCCGACTGGGCATACAAGCAGCAGTCAAAGCAGGTTCCAGGTAGTTGTTAGGAAAGGACCTTGGATGTTTAGTCTGATATGCATTGCTAGTGTTTTGACTTTTTCGGATCAAGCTGTAGGCCGAATTCTAGTCATGGTGTTCCGCAGCTGGACCTGAGTTGAATGTGAACGATGGGTTTGGGAAAACGACACAACAACAAAGACAGTTTTACGTAAACATGCAAATACTGGGACAAAGAAAAGCTCTTCTCGCGGAGATCGGTCTCACTCCACATTCCCCCCGGTTTTGAGTACGGAGTAATCCAATATAAACAGAACCCCGAAGGATCTGATTAACAAGGTACCTCCGCTTGTTCGCTAGAAGTGGAACACAGACTTTCCTACGGAAAACAGGCCCAGTTATTGTAATTGGTTCCAGATCTCCGTGACCAGCCGGACTCCATCTTTGGCGGGACGGCACCACGTAGCGAAGAGACGGCGGGAAAACTCTCGGGTGGCTTTGCTGTGACGTTGTGTGGGGAGCACCTCATCCTAAACGTCCACCATTCGGTGTTCCTCGTTCCTGGAAATGTCATGCTCAAGATGGCTCCCTACAAGTCTTTGTCAGATAGAGTGGGACAGTCGTGAAAACCAGACAGACTTGGCGATGGCTAGTGGCGGGAGAAGCCAAGAATGTGCTCCACCAGAAGCGCCCGACTCGTGTGGAGGAGATCTACCAGGCTGCAGAGTTGAGTTCCAGTCGTGATCTGATACACCTGGTCCGGTTCACTAAGGCTTTGAAGGGCTTCTGAAGAACAGAGCCAGGTGTGTTCACGGTGGCACACCTCCACACGTCTTCAGGAGTAGACTCCTGCGGGTGCTCCTTTCCTGTCCATCCCGGTTGCTGGCAGGTGGGCGAGCCTGCAGGAGCTCATCAAGTCCTGGATGTCCCAACCCCGTAGTTCAACATGGGCAGACTATGGGAACTTATGAATGGACATAACAGCGATTCTGCTGGTTGCCATGGCAGTTCTAGGTCATTGGGGTCTTCAGAAGGTACCTCCAGGGTTCACTTCCCTGGCTTCTCTAAAGGTCTCCTCAGATGAGTCCCTAACCTGGGCTGTCTGGGTGTGGTGTGGAGCGGTGGAGCTCAGCAGGCCAGCTGGGATTTGGTTGAATCCATCATGTCCTCCACATGGTGCAGGTTGCCAGAGCTAGCGAAGCTAAGCCCCTAAGCGTCACCAAGACACCGCCCTGGTTCATCGTCGGCCGGGTGCTCTCCTCCAGACATACCACTGGGATATCCAGGACTGGATAAGTCAAAACGGGCACATCTGTCTAGAGATGATGGCGGTTAAAAGCGCCTGAGAGTGATTGGTTGGCATTACTGCGCTTTTTTAGCTGCTGATGGGTAGAATTAATGCTTATTTACGCGCCAAAACGTAAAATACGCCGCAACGACGCGTTTTTTTAAAAGCGCATTCGACGCGTATCCTCGAAATGGCGAAAAAAAATGGCGAAAAAATAGCGTTTTTTTTGCGCCCCAAAACGCCGTATTTTACGCCGCTCTTCTGCAGCTAGGACGCCGTAAAAAGCGGCGTTTTAAAATATGGTAATGAGCTCCGCCCGTCGGCTTACAGAGCCAATAGATTTAATCTCCTTCCATCCAATCGCTGGCTGAGAGAGTCAGACCGGACTAGTTCAGCACAGATCAGACCTGTCTGTAGTCCTGCGGCTCTCTGGCTGGTTTATTACTCCAAACTTACACTTGTACACAGTTATACACTCCGAGAGCGGGGCTCGTGCCTCTTGTGTATCTAACCTTCGTGTTGTTTTAGATCAAACACCTCCTGTTCTGTGGTTCGGTGTGTTACTGTACTCTATTAAACTACACCGGATTATTCAGACCAGTTCACAGCAGGAGCGGGAAACCGCAGCATGACGAGACTTCAGCACGGGTAGCGAAAAAGCTCAAACCCTGTTCAGACTCAGCTCCTCTGCAGATCAGCGCAGCGGAGACCGGCTACTACGACCCGAATCCGCGTTTCCTCCGGAAGATCACCCCCGCCTAACGGACTTACTCCAGCTCCAATACTGATCCGGTTCGCTCATTTTAAGTTCATATTTTTAGTTAATGTTAGCAAACCTACCCAAGCACTGGGAGTAGGGAAGGTAGGGATGGCAGTGCTGCTGGAGTGTTTAGACACTGTGTCCACTCACTGTCCACTCTAGTAGACACTCCTACCTTACTGCTCCACCTTGTAGATGGTGCACCTATATGGTCAGTGGAGCCCATAACATGGATAAGGAGTGAAGATACTTTGAGGTGGTTTTAATGTTATGGCTGATTGGTGTATTATGAACTAGAGACTCTGAGGCATCAAACGTAACTGAACAGGTCTTTGGTATGATGTAGAAAAAACAAATTGCTGTACTTTTAAATGGTTTACATATATTTATATTTAAATACATTTCCCCATTGAAAGTCTGAGAACATGGTATTTCACTATATGTGAATTAGGTACACAATTTAAATCTGTGAAATCCAAATACAAAATCATTTTTAGTGTAAATATGCATCCAATCAAATATACGTCTATAAAACTTCTAAACAGTCTCACTAATGTACTGTCTTGCCGCATTCTTCGACATACTGGACTCTGCCTTTTCCTGGATGTGTCCTTAATATCCAAGCATGATGTACATGAGCTGTTTCAAGATGGTCTTGGACATTGCATAATGTCCTACGTCTTAAATAGTAACTGTTTTGAAACATGTTGCTTCCTCAGTTTCAGAATTAGTGTAAATTTACAAACATTGACAACATTAAATATCATGTCTTTGAACTGATGCACATTATATGGAACTCAGATTATCAGGAAAAATGCTAAGTAGCTGAATTTCCTGCCTGGTTACTAATCATGATGATTTCCTTACTTTCACAGGTGCTGTTAAAACGAATGGTGTATCCTGTGGCGCTCCCACCGAACTAGAGGCAGCAATAATGATTAATCATGATTAATCATATACTTACGTACCTAGCTATGCAAGGTCGTTTGTTTGTTCCATACCAAATTGGTATAATACAATAGTTATAATTATACAATTATTATTCTTTAATATGTTTAAATCAGCACATTTGTTTACTATTTTTTTAAATAAATTGGTTTGTGTCCAAGTCTGCGTGTGTCTGTGGGTATGTATGTACATGTATGTGCTCATCTACAGTCATTGTCCATGTTTTAGCTCCACTGGCCATATGGGAGCTCTTTGTAGATCTACAGGTAGACTGCAGCCCACCTGATGTGCTGCATGCAGCAGCACTGGGTAACAAAGAACCGAGAAACAGATGGACAACAGTCCGTAACTGTAGAATACAGAGTGCTCCTATATGGTCAGTGGAGCTTATGAAATGGACAACGAGTGTCGATACAAGGTGTAGATGAAAGAGTAGAGACCACAACTGAGCCAGAGCCGTTCCAGAGGTGGGTGACGATAACCAAAAAGGAGCACGAAAAACTAGAGATCTGGGCCAGTGCTGTTCCGGGTTTGTTCCGGACCGGGTCCTGTGTGCAAGTGTCAATGCAAAAATGAATGCTATATGGCCAAAGGTATGTGGACATGTGATCACACACTTGTGTGCTTGTGGAACATCCCACTGCTGGACAGACGTTCCATAAGATTTTGGAGTGTGAATGTGGAAATTCGGGTCCATTTAGTCAAAAGAACATTAGCGAGTTCAGACACTGAGGTTAGACAAGGTCAGACTCATAGTTGATGCTCCAGTTCATCCCAAAGGTGTTCAGTGGGGCTGAGGGCAATCAACCTCCACACCAAGTGCACCAGATTATATAGACTATGTACAACAGCCTACAGACACTCCTCCAGCACTTCTTCTGAAATCAAAGGTATTAACAGAGACTTTGGCTACCTTGTCATACAGGCAGGCTTTATACCTGATGTTGGAACATTGCTGTGAGGATTTAGTTGCCTTCAGCCACAAGAGCATTGTAATGTGCTAATGGTGGGTGATCAGTCTTGGTCACCTGTCTCAGTGTCTACATGCTACCCTACACTGAAGTACTCTGTATGACCTAATGTTAGTGCTTACAGTATTGAGCTTGTTATGAGTATGGGACCAAAAGCAGAAGAGTTCGGTTCACTAAAAATCTTTTCTTAAATATTACTATGATTAAAGCTATAACGGCAAATATTCAAATATTTTTGACTAGGGTACCTTTAGCTGGAGTATGTGAAGTTAAATGTTTTAAATGATCTGTTCTTTAAACTTAATTACTAAAATTATAAATTATTTTTCAAATAAAATGTTGATTACAAACAAACAATGGCATAGTTCTAATTGTTTATTGTTTTAAAATTTAGTAGTGATGTTAATATTGA
>JAMWET010007813.1:0-17500 GCA_024036415.1 Prochilodus magdalenae | reverse complement strand
GACCAATATTGATGTGTGAATGCTCCTCAATTCTCATCATGCCAATCAGTCACATTTGCAGCTCTGTGAACCCGAGAATTCCCATCTTGGAATACCGGAATAGGAATGTTATGTTCTCCGGGAAGATGATCAATGTTCAGACACTCTTCCATCAAGGAATTGGTCATTTGGTCCAGATTTGGTGGATGACTTCCCTGGTGTTTCACTAGTTGTTCCGGTAGTTCCCTAAGAATTATGGGAATTAGTGAGAGAATACAAATCTGTGGAGAAAGTTTTTTAGTGTTATGTGGGACCAGTATTGATGGTGTGGAATGCTCCTGAATTCTCATCATGCCAATCAGTCACATTTGCAGCTCTGTGAACCCGAGAATTCCCATCTTGGAATACCGGAATAGGAATGTTATGTTCTCCGGGAAGACGATCAATGTTCAGACACTCTTCCATCACGGAATTGGTCATTTGGTCCAGATTTGGTGGATGCCTTCCCTGGTGTTTCACTAGTTGTACCCTGTAATTCCCACAGATTTCCGAGAGGATACAAATCTGGGAATTTTGTGGGCCAGTATTAATGTGTGAATGCTCCTGAATACTCATCACGCCAGTTAGTTACATTTGCAGCTCTGTGAACTCGAGAATTCCCAGCTTGGAATACCGGAATGTTATGTTCTCCGGGAAGACGATCAATGTTCAGACACTCTTCCATCACGGAATTGGTCATTTGGTCCAGATTTGGTGGATGACTTCCCTGTTGTTTCACTAGTTGTTCCCGGTAATTCCCACAGATTTCCGAGAGGATACAAATCTGGGAATTTTGTGGGCCAGTATTAATGTGTGAATGCTCCTGAATGCTCATCACGCCAATCAGTCACATTTGCCGCTCTGTTTACCTGAGAATTCCCATCTTGGAATACCGGAATAGGAATGTTATGTTCTCTGGGAAGACGAATCAAAATGGGTTCAGACACTCTTCCATCAAGGAATTGGTCATTTGGTCCAGATTTGGTGGATGACTTCCCCGGCATTTCACTAGTTGTTCCGGTAGTTCCCACAGATTTCCGAGAGGATACAAATCTGGGAATTTTGTGGGCCAGTATTAATGTGTGTATGCTCCTGAATGCTCATCACGCCAATCAGTCACATTTGCAGCTCTGTGAACCCGAGAATTCCCATCTTGGAACACCGGAATAGGAATGTTATGTTCTCCGGGAAGGCGATCAATGTTCAGACACTCTTCCATCAAGGAATTGGTTATTTGGTCCAGATTTGGTGGATGCCTTTCCTGGCGTTTCGCTAGTTGTTCCGGTAGTTCCCTAAGATTTCCAAAAGGATACAAATCTGGGAATTTTCTGGGCCAATTTAAATGCTCCTCAATTCTCATCATGCCAATCAGTCACATTTGCAGCTCTGTTTACCCGAGAATTCCCATCTTGGAATACCGGAATAGGAATGTTATGTTCTCCGGGAAGACGATCAATGTTCAGACACTCTTCCATCAAGGAATTGGTCATTTGGTCCAGATTTGGTGGATGCCTTCCTGGCGTTTCGCTAGTTGTTCCCAGTAATTCCCACAGATTTCCGAGAGGATACAAATCTGGGAAGTTTGTGGGCCAATTCAGATGCTCCTGAATTCTCATTATGCCAATCAGTCACATTTGCAGCTCTGTGAACCCGAGAATCTTGGAATACCGGGATAGGAATGTTATGGCTCTACCCACTCTCACACCTGCAGTTGATCTAGTACTAGTACTGCCATTTATACCCCATGGTTTGCTCAGCCTGGTTGCCAAGTCTCTGTGTTCCCACCCATCGTGTATCTTGTAGTGTTGGTTTCCATGGCGTTGACCCTTGCTTCTGGTTTTGTAGCTAAAAAGAGAAAATCTCAGCTCCGCCCTCTTTTCCGGAACGTTCTGTGAAACACCTTGCTTGGTTTTTGGGTTTCTAAGAATCAGAAAGATCTTGAAGACCTGGTGAGCACTGCTGGCGGTAGTTAAACCCTCACCTGACAGAATCGGCTTATTAACTCTCAGCATCTTTACTCTAGCCCTACGTTAGCAGGCGACAACTTGTCCCAGGTTAGTCTCTAGTGGGTGTCCTCGAGGCCACTTGCGTTGTCGCGTGTGGTCATGTACAAGGTCCAGGAAAGCTGGCTAGTTTTGAAAGCACATATTTGTTGGCTAGCTTTTATGGCTAGCCTTTCTGGGTGGTTAGCATGCTGGCTAACCTAGCTAGCTGACTCACCAGAGACACTGTGCTACTTTATCCCACAAAGATATGTACGGTTGGCCCACTGTGTGCATGTGAGCCAAAGGTGGGCCAAATTCTCAAAACACACATTTGGCCCACCTGTCCCAAAACAGATCTAGTTCACTTCTAGCTTAGCGGCAAACTGGATGTGAGCCAAAAGTGGCCCACATATATACAAACTCATGTGGCCCACATGTTCCAGACCTGGATCTGGTCCACCTCTGGCACAGATACACCAGGGCTGCCTTTCATTGGCTGATGTGTGGCCCTAATCTGGTGCATACATGGTCCCATATCGCAACCGGGAGTGGTCCGCCCAAGTGCCGTCAAATCATGCAGCAAGTGGGTCAGATGAAAATGGGGAATGTGGGCCAGATCTGGGCCAGACCTGTTGTGCTGTCTGGGATGTAGGATGCATGTGTAGGACCCGGGTTCTAGTCTTGAGGGGCCCGTCATGGTTTCCCCTGTTACCCGTATCTGTTGACTCGCTGGCCTTGAAAGATCAACAGCCTGGATTCGGCACTCGAGCACGCACCAGCCTCACGCATGAAGCACCACATCAGACCGGATCTGGCTGAGGCTTCAGTCACGCTTGGCCTGGATTCTGCGGCTGCAGCCAAGAAGTCAGTGCTGTGGGGCCTTCTCAGTCGGGGTACTCAACCGCACTCAACACTTAGGAGCTCTGATAAAGCACAGGCAGACCGGAGAACAGGCCTTAGATCAACTATGAGTGAACATCAACAGTGAAGCTCTGTGGACCCCCACAGGACCACCACAGAGCAGGTATGATGTGGGTGGTGGATCATTCTCAGCACTGCAGTGACACTGACGTGGTGGTGGTGTGTTAGTGTGGGTGGTGCTGGTGTGAGTGGATCAGACACAGCAGTGCTGCTGGAGTGTTGAGACACTGTGTCCACTCACTGTCCACTCTATTAGACACTCCTACCTTGCTGCTCCACCTTGTAGATGGACAGTCAGAGACGATAGCTCATCTGCTGCTGCACAGTGCAGTGTGGTCATCCTCTAGTGCTACAGCAGTGGACACAGGACGCTGCCCACAGGACGCTGCCCACAGGACACTGCCCACGGGACGCTGCCCACGGGACGCTGCCCCACAGGACCCTCTCCACAGAGCACTGCCCACAGGACACTCTCCACAGGATGCTGCCCACAGGACGCTGCCCACAGGACACTGCCGATATGACGCTGCCCTTAGGACACTCTCCACAGGACACTACTGACAGGACGCTGCCCACAGGACACTGCCGACAGGACGCTGCCCTTAGGACACTGCCGACAGGACGCTGCCCTTAGGACACTCTCCACAGGACACTACTGACAGGACGCTGCACCACAGGACACTCTTCACAGGACACTCTTCACAGGACACTGCCCACATGACACTCTCCACAGGACGCTGTCCACAGGATACTCTCCACAGGACGCTGTCCACAGGACACTCTCCACAGGACACTGCCCACAGGACACTCTCCACAGGACGCTGTCCACAGGATACTCTCCACAGGACGCTGTCCACAGGATACTCTCCACAGGACGCTGTCCACAGGATACTCTCCACAGGACACTCTCCACAGGATACTCTCCACAGGACGCTGCCCTCAGGACACTGCTGGTCTGGATAGCTTTGCTTGGTGGACGAGTCTCAGTCCAGCAGTGACACTGAGGTGTCCAGCAGCACTGCTGCGTCTGATCCACTCACACCAGCACCACACACACTAACACCACCACCACGTCAGTGCCGAGAATGACCCCCCACCCACATCATACCTGCTCTGTGGTGGTCCTGTGGGGGTCCTGACCCTTGAAGTCACTGAGTTTTGGTTTGTTTTGGTCTGTAAATAATAAACCCCAGGTCTCCCCCTCCACAGTCTGCGCCCCTCAAAGTGAGTCCAGCACTGGCGCTGCCTCCAAAATGCCACCGGTTCTCTCTGGGCGTTGTTTACGTAACGCCTGGTTGTTCATTCGCAGCTCTGTTATCTCCTTTACAGAGTTATTAGTAAGGGAGGCTTTAGAGTCAGTCAGTTTGGTCAGTGTCGTGTCTGTGTGTATGTGTAAAGCATGGTCAAGGGCGCGTCGGGGGTCAAGGGCGAGTCGGGATCAAGGGCGAGTCGGGGGTCAAGTTCATCTCGGTGCTGACCACGGTGCCTCCACACACGGATTCGTTGGGCGTCTCCACCGAGACTAAAGCGGGACTCGTCACTGAAGATGACCCGCTGCCATTCTGAGTCCCTCCATGACAGTCTGGTACGACACCACTGCAGTCTTTGGTGACGGTGACATGGTGTTAAGGACAGTCGTGGTAACGGTCTGTGTGCGTGTAGTCCTGCGTGGTGCAGCCGTCTGCCGATGGTGCTGCACTAACAGGATGACCCATGGAGGACACCACTGCTCGCTGGATGTCAGCTGTTGGGTCAGTCATGTACGGCGGTGAGGGCCGTCCCTGTGTCACATGCACGGCCGAGCGCGAAACCGGAATCGTTTGCGTGTCTCGGAATGTCAAACTTCCCCACCCAGCTTCATTCCTGTGGGTTGACTCCTTCTGGGTGCATGGTGTTTGGTTCTATATATACACTGGCAGGTACCTCAGTTTGCTAATGCCTCACTTTTTGTAATCATCTAGGAATCTTTGTGTTCCTGTTTCAGGAATGTTTATCCTCTCCTCCTTCCAGAACGCTCCAGCTCCTGCCGTATTCTTGGTCATGCACAGTAACATGTTTAACTGATCTCCTCACAGTGGCGTTCCGGCCAGAGGGCTGTGAGTGTTTCTAGCAGTGGGTTTCAGATGCCGAGGAATGTTTTGGATCCCAGTCTAGCCTTTATCCAGCTTCGTGTTCCTGATTCACTGTGTCACCTTGGCTTCCAAAGTTCCTCTATCTACCTGGGGGAAGTTTCCCGGACCACTGGCTGCCACAGCATAACGGATAAGCATCCACCTGCATGGTTAATATGGGTATCTAGAACCGGTACAGTGCTGAACTCGTTCCTGCTCTCGGTACTTATCCCATTCTTAATCCATAGGGTTTAATATGATGCTCCACCCTTTACAGCTACAACAGCTCCAACTCTTCTGGGAATTCTTTCCACGAGGGTTAGGAATGTGGTTATGGGAATTCCTGACCATTCCTCCAGAAGCACATGTGTGAGGTCAGACACTGATGTTGGACGAGAAGGCCTGGCTCTCAGTCTCCGCTCTAATCCATCCCAAAGGTGTTCTATCGGGTGGAGGTCAGGACTCTGTGCAGGCCAGTCCAGTTCCTCCACACCAGACTCGCTCCTCCATGTCTTTATGGAGCTTGCTCTGTGCACTGGTGTGCGGCCATGTTGGAACAAGAAGGGCCCGTCTCCAAACTGTCCCCACAAAGTTGGGAGCGTCCAGAGTCTCTTGGTCTGCTGAAGCATTAAGAGTTCCTCTCAGTGGAACTAAGGGGCGGAGCCCAACTCCTGAACACCACCCCCACACCATAATCCCCCCTCCACCAAACTTTACACTCGGCACAGTGCAGTCAGACCAGTGCCGTTCTCCTGGTACCGCCAAACCCAGACTCGTCCATCGGACTGCCAGACGGAGAAGCGTGATTGGTCCCTCCAGAGAACACGCCTCCACTGCTCTAGAGTCCAGGGGCGGAGCTTTACACCACTGCATTCCACGCTCTGCACTGCGCTTGGTGATGTAAGGCTGGGATGCAGCTGCTCGCCATGGAAACCCATTCCATGAAGCTCTACACACTGTTCCTGAGCTGATCTGAAGGACACATGGAGTTTGGAGGTCTGTAGTGATGGACTCTGTAGAAAGTTGGTGACCTCTGTGACCTATGACCCTCAGTATCCACTGACCCCGCTCTGTCATTGTACCTGGTCTAACACTTCGTGGCTGAGCTGCTGTCGTTCCCAATCACCCCCACTGTGTTCTAATCCCACTGACAGTGGACTGTGGAATATTCAGTAGGAGGGAATTTCACCACTGGACTTGTAGCACAGGTGGAGCATCCTATCATGGCACCACCCTGGAGTTCACTGGGCTCCTGAGATCTGTAGGAGCAGTCTGCATGTCTAGGTGCTCGGTATACACAACTGTGGCCATGGAAGCGACTGGAACACCTAATTATTCAGATGGGGGAGTGAATACTTTTGGTGTTCCCAGCGATGAGTACCAGTGGGCGCAGTGGCAGCGGGACTCGCAACCACATGTCTGGTTCAATCCGGCACATTAAAGGAGCAATATGTAAGTGTGATGTAGTGTGTGGGCTCCGGCCCCCTGGGCATCTTCGGCCCTGCTGAAAGGAAAGCTTTATTCGGTGTATCCACCGGCATTAAATCTTTTCCAGCATCCTTCCCTCCACGAACAAACCCGAGAAATAAAACGGAACCGCCTTCTCAGTAATGTGGTGGGTAAAGTTTATAGGTTTAGAGGGCCCGTCTTCTTTTAACGGCCCTTCTAAACCCCGGGGCAGCTGATAAAACGTTTGGAGAAGGAGCCACATTTTACTCCTTCGACTCACATGGACGGAATCAAAAGAGGCCTTTGGACGGTGCGCTGTAAAAGCCTCAGTCCATTCGGTCCACAAACAGAAGTTAAAGCGTCTGCTTTGAAGTCATCACGGGCCTCCTGTCCCCTCCAGGGGCCGGCGGTTCTGAGGGTAACGGTTCCAGTAGCGCTTCCACATGGACATGGCTGGACGCGCCCAGATTGGGCTGTTAGCTTGGTCACGTTTGGCTGAACCCCTTTTCCACCGTTCCTGAGTTTAGCTCCGTGCAGTTGCTCCAGAATCTCACGGGATAGTTGTGATTCTATGACTGAGCCAAACGCCAGTGGGCCTCCGGCTTTGCCGTTAGCGGGTCAGTAGTCTTACTAGTCTACACCAGCGTAGAACGGAAACTCAAAAGCAACAGCTCAGTAAGAGCATGAGAAGAACCATTGGGAGGAACCAAGACTCAAAAGGAGAAACTCACCAAAGGAACTAAGACTCAAATGGAGTCAAGGTCTCTAAGCACATGAAGAGGAGCCTCTGAGAGGAACCAAGACTCAAATGGAGTCAAGGTCTCTAAACACATGAAGAGGAGCCTCTGAGAGGAGCCAAGACTCAAATGGAGTCAAGGTCTCTAAGCACATGAAGAGGAGCCTCCGAGAGGAGCCAAGACTCAAATGGAGTCAAGGTCTCTAAGCACATGAAGAAGGACCACTGAGAGGAACCAAGACTCAAAAGGAGTCAAGGTCTCTAAGCACATGAAGAAGAACTACTGAGAGGAACCAAGACTCAAAAGGAGTCAAGGTCTCTAAACACATGAAGAGGAGCCTCTGAGAGGAGCCAAGACTCAAAAGAAGGCAAGGTCTCTAAGCACATTAAGAAGAACCACTGAGAGGAACCAAGACTCAAAAGGAGTCAAGGTCTCTAAGCACATGAAGAGGAGCCACTGAGAGGAAACAAGACTCAAAAGGAGTCAAGGTCTCTAAGGACATGAAGAAGAACCACTGAGAGGAACCATGACTCAAAAGAAGTCAAGGTCTCTAAGCACATGAAGAACTACTGAGAGGAACCAAGACTCAAAAGGAGTCAAGGTCTCTAAGCACATGAAGAAGAGCCACTGAGAGGAACCAAGACTCAAAAGGAGTCAAGGTCTCTAAGCACATGAAGAGGAGCCACTGAGAGGAACCAAGACTCAAAAGGAGTCAAGGTCTCTAAGCACATGAAGAAGGGTCACTGAGAGGAACCATGACTCAAAAGGAGTCAAGGTCTCTAAGCACATGAAGAAGAACCACTGAGAGGAACCAAGACTCAAAAGGAGTCAAGGACCACCGGACCACGTTTCCTGAGGAGTTGGAAGCGAGACACTGAGCAGGTCACTCTACGATGCAGAGGCTAACGAACTCGCCTTGCCCCTTTGCCTTGTCAGTCATTTCCCGAAAAGCTCCGAGTTGGTCTCCCGTTTGCTCCTGTTCATCATACACACTGATAATAGACAGTCTCTGTGGGACAGCGGAGTAGGGGGCTGATGAAACACAGCACGGATAATCCCGCTAACGCTAAGAGACCACGGTGACAGTCCTGTGGGTGTTTAAGACCTGCATTAACGCGGCAGTGATTAAACACGTAGTGAGCGTGTACTGGCTTCATCTGAGCCGGGAGGATGACCAGCACGATTCCTTTCATGGTGGGACACCAGCCAAACTAGCACAGGGTTTGCTAGCAGCCTGCCGGCGAGGCACAGTCGTTCCCAAGTCGGGTTTGAAATAGGGAATTTCGTCAATAAATAAAAAAACGAACAAACAAACAGCCTCACACCAGAGGTCGAGGCCGGCTATATCAGTTCAGTGTATCAGTTCAATTGGGCTTACTCTACACTTCCGTCAAAGTAGAGGAAGACTGGTCTCCATCTATGTGAACTAGATCTCCAGCTTCACAACTCACAGTTTCCATCCATGTTCTGAGCGGCTTATCCCCCTGGGTCGAGGGGGATGTTGGAGCCTACCCCACTGGTCTTTGGGTGGAGGGCAGGAAACACCCCAGACACATGGCCAGTCCATCACTGACCTTCATAGTGGGCAAGGACTTTGGTGGAGTTGTGTTGGGAAGGTTGGGAAAATGTGTCAACTAAAATCGGAGGCGGTTGTAATTTGTACCACCTACGTTCCGAAATGATGGATGTGCATATAAAGGGGAGCCAGATTCTGCCAGGTGCAGACTGAGGTTAGACGGCATCTGGGGAAACCACAAAAGAGACAGGGATGACACGGGAAAGGTCGGGAATACAATTACCGCCTGCAGTCCTTCATAAGAAACACTGACAGGGACGAGCTCTCTGCTGTTGAGTTTTTGAGGTTTTCCCGTTATCCCTGAAACTGTCCTGCCTCCTTTGATCCCTTTTAGCTCTCACCAACAAGTATTCGCCAATCTGGGATTTACTCCTGTCCAGTTACTTTCTCTTCCTCTCCATCTCTCATTGTCTATATATCCTCTTCCGTATCCTCTCAGCTGTTGCCATGATCTCCGTGCCTGGGATACCAAGCTAGCTTCTTCTTGTAGCTATCTGGAGACCCGTAGTTGTCGGTGTATGACCTGTGATCCAGGGCTCGTTGGGAAGGGCAGGTAACTCTACATTTCCTCGATGGTCAGATATGGAATGTTGTCGTCTCGGGTTTCCGGAACTATTAAAAAGTCATGTGTGGTTGGAGAGGGAGGGAGCACAACACCCTGCCATCCTTGCAGCATCCTAAATACTTTTGGGCCTTCGCTACGGGCAAGCGCCTCTGCAAAGCTACCTAGAACGCACCTGAGACGAATGCAAATTTGCGAAGACCTCAGGGTCCATATCTCAGGCTCCCTGAGGGACAGCAGTGCGATCCCGGGCTCTTAGGAAAGGGCACACCATGCTCCACTGATCAGTGGGGCCACTGACCTGTAGAGCTATTGGCCTCACAGATCTTTAAAGTTGGTCCGAAGGAATTCCTCCTCCTGTGGCTTCTACTTTTTTTGTTTTGGGGTTACCAGGATGTCATCTTTGGGTGGGCATTTGAATGATTTGGGTGGGCAGCAACAACAATGTCACTTGAACAGGGTACAAACTTAAAGGGCATTTTCCAAACTACTTAAAACTGGCTGTCCATATTGAGGTCCAGAGTGGACGCAGCGGACTTGGGCGATTGTGGTGTCCTGGTATTGGGCAGGACAGAGGTTTGCTGCCTCTGACAACAAGGTAGGAACACTTTGGTTGGTACCGGTAGATGTGGTAAACCAGTTGGCACCAAGCGAGTTGGTAAACTACCAGCTTGCAAAGTCAACTGAGAAGCTGTACTAGACTCCTAATGTAGATCATATGAACCAGAGAAGATAGAACACCAATGGACTGGCAGACGATTCTTCACCACCCAGAACCCACCGCTGTGTCCAAATGGCTAGTACACACTTCTAGAATCCACTCCTAGAATTACGGCCAGTTGAATCACGAGATCCTGTCGTATCTCGGGACATGTGGATCTTGACAGAACCGTAGATGTATCGCCTCAGGTAGAGAACACTGGGTGTCGGTATATCTACGCCCAGAAGCCCTCATTGGTGCCCCCTTCAAGAACCTCTACCAATACAGCAGACGGACGTCCTTGGGTGTTGACCAGCATACCAGCCTCCACAACATAACATATGCTGGCCATGATGTCCAGCAAGACAGGTCTATGGTGACTTATCGAGCAGGGTCTACAGCAGGGGTGCACGTCTGCGGCCCTGGAGGGCCAGTGTCCAGCGGAGTTTGGTGACGTACCTGCTCGAACACTAGGGTTGCCACCTGTCCCGTAAAATACGAAATCGTCCTTTATTTGGCAATAAAATGTTGCGTCCTGTATTAAACCAAAACGCGATTTGTTCCGTATTTCCGTAAATGTCTGTAAATTTGTTCCGTATTTCCAGAAATTTCTGTAAATTTATTAAGTTTTTCCAGAAATTTCTGTAAATTTGTTCCGTATTTCCGTAAATGTCTGTAAATTGTTCCATATTTCCGTAAATGTCTGTAAATTTGTTACGTATTTCCCGTAAATGTCTGTAAACTTGTTCCATATTTCCATAAATGTCTGTACATTTGTTCTGTATTTCTGTAAATGTCTGTAAATTTGTTCCATATTTCCATAAATGTCTGTACATTTGTTCTGTATTTCTGTAAATGTCTGTAAATTTGTTCCGTATTTCAAGAAATTTCTATAAATTTGTTCCGTATTTCCATAAATGTCTGTAAATTTGTTCCGTATTTCCGTAAATGTCTGTAAATTTGTTCCGTATTTCAAGAAATTTCTGTAAATTTGTTCCGTATTTCTGTAAATGTCGGTAAATTGTTCCGTACTTCTGTAAATGTCTGTAAATTGTTCTGTATTTCTGTAAATGTCTGTAAACTGTTCCGTATTTCCGTAAATGTCCGATATACACCCCCACCTCCACCCCCCCGGACTCAGTTCAAAATATTACTGTAAATGTCGGAAATCACAGGTGACTGATGGATCACACTCTCCCCCAAACAATTGCACCCATCACCGCTCACCACCCCCGGATCAGATCAAATTCGGGGACGTGATTTCGAACACATGTCACTGACACATGGCCACGCCCCCCCCCAGGTGGCAGCCCTATCGAACACACTTACTCATGGGTTCATTGCTAGGTTCAGTCAGCGTGTTTGAGTAAGGAAGCATCCAAGCTGGACTGGACACCGGCCCACCCCTGGTCTTTAGGAAGATGGATCTCCCGGACCAGGTTTGGTGCCCGATGCACTTAGCAGATTTACAGTGGTTAGCATCAGCTAACTTAATTCATAGGCCCTTAGTTTTCTAGTTAGCATGAGGCTAAAACTAGCGTCATGTTTTCCAAAGCTTTTAATGAATGCAGGACTGAGGAGACGAGGAATGGCGGTCCTGGAAGACCGGGCCCGTAGACGTGGCAGCGTGTGCATCCTCATTAAAAACAAACGTCTTGAGTTTTTGGAATGCCGTTCGGTGTGCTGCGACGCTAAACATGAGTCCTGCTGATCGTCGGCCGTGTGCCCGCCTCTTTCCATGCTTGTGCAATCTGTCCACGTCACTTGAGCCGGACTGCAGCTGTGTCATGTTTTGTAACTTAACCCATACCAGCTGTAGCCCCCCGGCCCACAAGCACAGGACGACCCCCTTGAAGCATCACGAGCCGCAGGATTAACACGGATACCCAGGAAATTGGATCAGGACATCATTTAGCACGGTAGTGACATGGTGTGGTTTCCCCTCATTGCCCGTCCCTAGTAGCTGTTCATTCGACACTGTAGGTATTCATCCGACTCTGGGAATTTCACCGTGCCGAGTTTGAAAGTTGAGCTTCTGGCTCAGGGCGGTTTGTGTGCCAGATATTAAATTTAGAGCTCCAGCGAATACAAAAAAATGTAAATCTGCTTAACACTCGCGCCTTTTAACCGGAATCTGAGGAGCCCGGGGTTACGGATAGAGGCACAGCTCCGCATTGTCAGAGGATGATGCGCCTCTCTTCTTGAGTATCCCGTTCTGTTGTGTGCCCTGCGGCTCGCTCCGCACACAGCTCCTAAATCTCAGTGCTCTTTCCCAAGATCCCGGCTGGCGGCACTCCACCCGGCGCCGCCGGTATGTCCTCATCCATGATAGATGGAGGGGGGGCGATGGCAGAGTTCACTCGGTCCCCATTTACACGGCACATGTAATCAAGTGATATGGTTTAGGAGAGAGTGGGAATGTGAGGGAGAGGGAGGACATGAAAGAGACAAGAGCGGACAGTCAGTCAGGACCGGCGTTAAGAGGGAGGCTAGGGAACGCTGGGATTAGAAGTATTGGACCGGCCTTGTGTGGAGGGAAGGAGACAGTAGCAGGGACTACATTTTGCCGGGACTGTTGGAATTTGGGACGTTTTGGGAACATCATAACTACAAGACAAGGCTGGGAATGTTTCATTTGGGAAGGTTTTGGGAACAGGATAGTTCGGAATGTCGCAAATGTTGGGAAATACTTTGGTGGTGAAAACTACGGTGGCCGGGAAAGCACAAAAGTTACGCACTGCAAGTTAAAAACGCGCCGCAAACACTGACAACACATGCAGAAAGCCTCAACACACGACGGAAGTGTTTCCAGGGGACACTGAAAGTGGACGGACCCGTTCGAGAGAGGGCTGCGTGGACCTGGACGTAGAGCCGGGACAGCCCCAGTTTATTAATGAATGTTCAGGCGGGTTATTGGCCGAGTTCTCGTGTTTACATTTCTCTACGCCCAGGTCCACACAACTCGCTCTTGAACGGGTCCGTCCACTTTCAGTGTCCCTCGGAAACACTTCCCTTGTGTTTTGAGACTGTGCGGTGCGTTTTTAACTTGCAGTGCATTGGGCTTTCTTGGCCACCGCACAAACGGGGTCCTATTACACTCAAAGAAAATGTCCCCACGTTGTACAGTCAGATACCTGGAGGCTTAACCATTAACCGAACGCGCTGCTAAGTCTCAAACACTGACAACACATGCAGAAGTGTTTCCAAGGGACACTGAAAGTGGACGGACCCGTTCGAGAGAGGGCTGCGTGGACCTGGACGTAGAGAAATGTAAACACGAGACCCCGCCCAATAACCCGCCTGGATATTCATTAATAAACAGATAAAACTTCAGCTGGAACTGGGGCTGTCTGGGCCCACGTCCAGGTCCACGCATCCCGCTCTCGAGTGGGTCCGTCCACTTTCAGTGTCCCCCGGAAACACTTCCCTTGTGTTTTGAGACTGTGCAGTGCGTTTTTAACTTGCAGTGCATTGGGCTTTCTTGGCCACCGCACAAACGGGGTCCTATTACACTCAAAGAAAATGTCCCCACGTTGTACAGTCAGATACCTGGAGGCTTAACCATTAACCGAACGCGCTGCTAAGTCTCGAACACACGCAGTAGTGTTTCCGAGGGACACTGAAAGTGGACGGACCCGTTCGAGAGCGGGCTGCGTGGACCTGGACGTAGAGAAATGTAAACACGAGACCCCGGCCAATAACCCGCCTGGATATTCATTAATCAGCAGATAGACTTTTGCTGGAACTGGGGCTGTCCCAGCTCTACGTCCAGGTCCACGCATCCCGCTCTCGAGTGGGTCCGTCCACTTTCAGTGTCCCCCGGAAACACTTCCGTCCTGTGTTGAGGCTTTCTGCATGTGTTGTCAGTGTTTACTGCACGTTTGAGACTTTGCAGCGCGGTTTTAACTTGCAGTGCGTTGGGATTTCTAGGCCACCGTAGAAAACCTTTCTCAGAAATATTTAAATGGCTGCAAATTTTGTAGTTTTGAGTTTTATTTTGAGGAACATTGTATTTGGGAATATTTGGGAATAGTTGATCATTTTAGAAGTGCTGAAGTTGTACTGTATATGGAGTTGGGGGAAAAGCTTAACGAATGTGGTAAATTATTGTACATTTTGGGAATACTGCAGCCAGGAATTTGGTATGGGCAGGTGTGAGGAGGTTGGGAATAGTATGTTGGGAATTTTAAACAGTAAATTTTAACAGCCCTGGAGTTGGCAAGAACTGTCAATTTTGGAAATGGCCTTGTTTGTAAAGTCATACTATGGAATGTCGTAAATGTTGGGAATTCTGAGGCTGAAGATGTGCTATATGTTGTGTATATATGTGTAAGGTGTTGGGATATAACCGAGACGTTGGGAATACTATTATTGGTAATGCGATATTGGGGAATATTTGAAATCCTTGTCATTGCGGAAAATGTTGGAGAATAATTTACATTTTTTGGGAATGCTATTGTTGGTAATGGAATGTTGGGAATCCTGTAGCTGTGACTGTGATATTGTGGAATGTTGAGGATATTGAAAAAAGCTTGGGAATGTGTGTTGAGAATATGTTCTAAGTTATGGGACTGTTGTATTTAGAGACGTGATGTTCAGGTAGCTGTGATTGGAAACAGGAATCCATTCGTCTGGTCTGGAATGTTATAGATGCGGAATGCTTTGTTAAAAATGAAGGGCAGAGTAGTTCATCTGAACTAGCTGGTGGCAGATAATAGGAAAATCAAGCAGGGAATTTTTTGGGCCTCCCGCTTTGAAGCATCGCTGCTCCCAGCAAACCTTGTCAGTGTCTGATTTCAGAGCCCCTGCGGCTCAGTGTGTCTTTGTTGGGGGGGGGGGACCTGGGAATTCTCATCACAGCTCTATGACGGCAGCTTGTGAGTGATGAGCTCTAAGATGCTGGCAGCTGGCACATACACGGAAGTTTGACTCAGGCGGCGAAACAAATGCTGGCCATTCATCACAGCTCGGAAGCTTCTCGCAGATTTAGCCGCAGAGATTACAATAGCTTTAAATAGACAGCAGTGTGAGCACCAGAGCCTGCATTCCCTACAGCGGGAAGCTTGCATGGAAAGTCATGGAGGGAACGGCAGCGGGTCATCTTCAGTGACGAGTCCCGCTTTAGTCTTGGTGGAGACGCCCAACGAATCCGTGTGTGGAGGCACCGTGGTCAGCACCAAGATGAACAGTTTTGGAAGACCTGGTGTCCCTCCACCTCCACCCCTACCGCACCATCTGCAGGAACTGTGTGAGGATGTTCAAGCTGCATGGGATAGATTATCACAGGACTTCATCAGGAACCTCTACAGCTCCATACCGAGACGTCTGGCGTGTTGGGTTAGCAAACACGGCGGCCCGACGCCATACTGAGAGACAGACTTCTGTATGTGTAGCTCAATAAATATTGATCATATCAGTCTAAACTTATCATCAGTTGTCATCATTGATCCTGGTGACAACTACCTTGCCAATAGCATTCCCGATCCCACACCTCCTTCTGGGAGCAGCTATATTTAAAGGAGCAGTGTTTCGCTTTAGAGATTGTGTATTACAATCTTGCCATCTTCTTGTTTGTATTTTCCAGTTCCACCTTAAATTGTGCTGCAGTGTGAGCCCAGGGCATTTAAAGTGGAACAGGGAACATCCAACAAGAAGACTTTCAACAGGATTCCAGTAGACTCCAGTGCGCAATCCCACCACTAGAGGTTACACACTGCTCCTTTAAATCGTTTGAGTTCATCATGACGTTTATCAGGCATTGCACTGAAACTGAAACAAGTCTGCAGTAATGATCAGTAATAATCAGTAATGATCAGTAATGATCAGTAATGATCAGTAATGACCAGTAATTATCAGTAAAGACCAGCAACAATCAGTAATGACCAGTAATAATCAGTAATGATCAGTAAAGACCAGCAATAATCAGTAATGACCAGTAATAATCAGTAATGATCAGTAATAATCAGTAATGATCAGTAAAGACCAGTAATGATCAGTAATGACCAGTAATAATCAGTAATGATCAGTAATAATCAGTAATGATCAGTAATGACCAGTAATGATCAGTAATGATCAGTAATGACCAGCAATAATCAGTAATGATCAGTAATAATCAGTAATGATCAGTAATAATGAGTAATGATCAGTAATAATCAGTAATGATCAGTAATGACCAGCAATAATCAGTAATGATCAGTAATAATCAGTAATGATCAGTAATAATGAGTAATGAATGAGTAAGTAAATGATCAGCAGTAATGCATTAATGCATCTGTAATGATCAGTAATAATCAGTAATAATCAGTAATGATCAGTAATAATCAGTAATGATCAGTAATAATCAGTAATGATCAGTAATGACCAGTAATGATCAGTAATAATCAGTAATGATCAGTAATAATGAGTAATGATCAGTAATAATCAGTAATGATCAGTAATGACCAGTAATGATCAGTAATGACCAGTAATGATCAGTAATGACCAGTAATGATCAGTAATGACCAGTAATAATCAGTAATGATCAGTAATGACCAGTAATGATCAGTAATGATCAGTAATGATCAGTAATGACCAGTAATGATCAGTAATGATCAGTAATGATCAGTAATGACCAGTAATGACCAGTAATAATCAGTAATGATACTCATTATTACTGATCATTACTGATTATTACTGATCATTACTGATCATTACTGATCATTACTGGTCATTACTGATCATTACTGATTATTACTGATCATTACTGATCATTACTCATTATTACTGATCATTACTGATTATTACTGATCATTACTGGTCATTACTGATCATTACTGGTCATTACTGATCATTACTGATTATTACTGATCATTACTGATTATTACTGATCATTACTGATTATTACTGGTCATTACTGGTCATTACTGCATACATTACTGAGTCATTACAGATCAATTATGATTATTGCTGATCATTACTCATATTACTGATCATTAATGATTATGCTGGTCATTACTAATTATACTGATCATTACTGATTTATTACTGATCATTAACTGATTATTGCTGGTCATATGATCCTTACTGATTTTGCTGGTCATTAATCATTATTATGATCATTACTGATATTACTGATCATTACTGATTATTGCTGTCGTCATACTGATCAGTACTGTCATTACTGGTCCTTTACTGATCATTACTCCGATTATTACTGCAACCACATTACTGGATTTATACTGGTCCATACTGATCATGACTGGTCTTACTGATCATACTGATTATTACTGATCATTACTGATCTATTACTCGGTCATTACTGATATTGCTGGTTCTTTACTGATATTACTGATTATACTGGTCATTACTGATGTTGCTGGTCTGTACTGATAATTACTGGTCATTACTGATCATTACTGATTATTACTGCATCATACTGATTATGACTGGTCATTACTGATTA
>JAMWET010007812.1:15000-17500 GCA_024036415.1 Prochilodus magdalenae | reverse complement strand
AAATCAGGAAAATTAACAACGCTGCCCAAACTTTCACACCCCACTGTAACTCTGAATCTGGGAAACGTTATTATTAATTATAATTTATATAATATAATAATTATTTATATAACATATATATAATTTATAAATTAATATCATACTCTCGCTGCTCCACAGTTCGGAATCTCTTTATTCCGGTTCTTCCGTTCATAATGCTCCTAAAGCTTCCAGTGGGAGGTCAGTCTGGACCACAGGCAGGTCAGTTCAGCACCCGGACTCACTCCGGACCCATGCTGCTGTAACCCATGCAGGATGTGGTTGATTGACCTTCCCTGGAAAAGACGTGTCTGGAAGCAGCACATGCTCCAACAGCCGTATCTATCCCGTTCAGCATTAATGGAGCTTCACAGACGTGCAGGTCACCCAGGACATATACCCCCCACACGCACACCATCACGGACGCTGGCTTTAGAACTGTGTGTGGTAACAAGCTGGATGGTTCCTCTCCTCTTTATCCCGGAGGATCCGTGATTTTCCAAAAGAATTCCAGGTTTTGATTCCAGGACACTTGCCCTCGTCTCCTCAGTCCACCTTAAAGGAGCTGGGGTCCAGAGAAGCTGGTGGTGGTGGTTCTGGATCTGGTTATATCTGGGTTCTTCTCTGCATGGTGGAGTTTAACTGGTGTGTGTGGAGCACTGATGGACGGAGTTCCCAGACGATGGTGTTGGGAGGTGTTACCGATCCCATACAGTGGTTCCACTGCAGAACCGGGTCTGTTTATAAAGCAGGACTATCTGAGGATCTAAAGATCAGCACTATCCAGTCCTAGTTCTGGTTCTTGTCCCAGGTGTACAGACGTTCTCTGGGTTCTCTGGATCTGGTAATGGTAGTATGTGGTGTAGATGGTGATCATCTCCAGGTTCTCGGTGGTATGACGTTGAGGAACTGCTCTAGTTGGTGGTCTAGTCTTTCACAGGGTGTTGACCCTGCCCCCTCTTTACCTCTGATTGGCTCCGCCTCTCTGGGAGGCTCTTTATAGCCAATCACGGTACTGACCTGTTTCCCGTTAGCCTGATTAGCTGTGACATGTTCCACCAGCTGCTGTTGAGCCTTACACAACTTTACCAATACCTGTGGCTCCTGTACAAGTGTTTTTGCAGCAACAAGTTCAAATTTCCCATATAATAAAACAAAACCCCAAATTTTCAGCGTTTGATTTGTCTTTGTACTATTTTCAGTTTAAAACGGGGCTTAAATGATTTTCAGATCATTGCATTTAGTTGCTATTTACATTTTGCCAGCTGTTTGGAAGCAGAGTTTTTTTTTTCCGTCTTTTGGATTGTTCCCAGGGTTGAGCCCTGTGGTACACCACACCATGTACAGGTGTCAACAGCTTAGAACTATTCCGTATCCAGCTGTTTGCCTCACCTGTGTGAACCAGCCACTCCACCAGCCTGTCTACAGCCACCTTGCGTAGCATCTTGCAGAACTTCTTATGGAGGGGCCAGTCCTTCCTCTGGCAGTCCTTACTGCAGTAGTACACGTTCAGACACCTAGCAGGGCCAGCAGAGCGTTAGACACTTCATCATATCAGCTTTCACCAGTCTTTCATCACGCTGCTCAGCTGACCGTACCACCGTTATGAACCATGACCTTTCAAGGACAAACCCAGATCCTCACTCAGAGTTAAAATACCGGCACGTTAGAAAATGAACCCTTTAGTGAAAAGAGGCAGGCGCCGAGGCCACGTGGGAGCTGGACAGATGAGGAGCTGGAGGAAGAGTTAAAGTTTCCAGAGAGTGAAAGGCCCCCGCGCTTATTTTAGAGTCATGGCATCATCCGTTCAGCAGGTTAGACGTTTTTACCAGGCAGACCGCGGCATATCAGCATGGCATCATGCTGCGTGTGACACGGCTCTCTTGAGCACGCCAGCTGATCGTAAACTCCGTTCTCTGCCTAACTCGGAGCGAGGGGGCCGTATGTGGGGGTATTTATGGCTCTTTATTGCTACACAGAGTCAGACATTCTGCCCCGAGTCAGATGTTGAGTTTAGTGGGGCCAAGCACTCCTAAACCCCTACGCTGACCTTTAGCACACCACCTAACTACACGCTAAGCCAAGGGTTCAACAGCCTGTCCTCAATAAACTATATTTAACCACCAGGATATAGACATAAACTACTGCCCTGCTGGAGCCACACCCCTCCCGGGGCACTGGACTGAATATCAGCTCAACAAAATCATCACTACATCCTAATGAGGAGGTAGGAACGGTGCTACACCGTCAGTGCAAGCTGCCAGCTCCTAAGACACACTACATGGCACTATATAGATACAAAAGTACTCAGGTGTTTCAGCCACGCCCACTTCTAACAGGTGTTTAAAATAAGGCACATAGTCATGTATCCTCCATAGACACACACTCATGTAAACAAATTAGGACATCCCATTAAAAGTTACTGGACATTCCATTTCAGGGAGGTGTGGGAGTGCAGGTGTGTTGGGAAGGAGGATAAAGG
>JAMWET010007812.1:0-12500 GCA_024036415.1 Prochilodus magdalenae | reverse complement strand
CCAGAGCAGCCCTGAGGGAGAGAGCGGGGTGGGGGTTACACTGGCCCAAGAAACGGTCTGAACACCCTTCGGGTTCTGGTGTCCCTCTGGTACTGCCTGGGGACGGGCGATACCACTGATTTCCATTAGGTCTAATATTAAATCATATCAAGGCTAATATCTCCATAGCGATACTTCAGGTCATTAAATTAAACAACGGCAAATCTGAATATCAGGAAGTCTGACATTAACAGTGGATGATCCTGCAGAGATCGGATTTCGGAATTCTCTCTGTGCTTCTCTTTTAATAACTAATTGAGCTACACATACAGAAGTCTGTCTCTCAGTATGGCGCCGGGCCGCCTAACCCAACACGCCAGACGTCTCGGTATGGAGCTGTACAGGTTCCTAATGGTGTCCTGTGATAATCCATCCCATGCAGCTTGAACATCCTCACACAGTTCCTGCAGATGGTGCGGTAGGGGTGGAGGTGGAGGGACACCAGGTCTTCTGGACGTGTGACGACAAACCGTTCATCTTGGTGCTGACCACGGTGCCTCCACACACGGATTCGTTGGGCGTCTCCACCAAGACTAAAGCGGGACTCGTTACTGAAGATGACCCGCTGCCATTCTGAGTCACTCCATGACAGTCTGGTACGACACCACTGCAGTCTTTGGTGACGGTGACGTGGTGTTAAGGACAGGTCAGTCGTGGTAAACGGTCTTGTGTGCATGTAGTCCTGCGTGGTGCAAGCCGTCTGCAGGATGCATGACTCATGGAGGACACCACTGCTCGCTGGAGGTCTGTAAAGGTGGCTGTTGGGTCATACAGTCAGGTACCCGTCCTTGGTTATGCCACAATGTGTGCGGCCGAGTGTGAAACTTGAATCATTAGCATGTCTCACCGTGTCACACCTACACACCGAGTTTCACTCCTGTCAGGACATATTTTCTCTGGGTGCAGCTGTTCTTTGAATGATGAGTGGAGGCTCCTATGCTAATGCTAACTACCAGATGAGCATCCCCCAGAACCACCAGAACCAGAAGCTAAACACAGATGTACGTGGTGGCTCTAATCTGGCTGTGCGGTTGGACATAGTCCACTGACCCAAACCTTCGATGCTAACAGCGGTGCGATCTTACTCTCAGCACTGATAACGTCCTCACGATCGGGCTAGGAGTGAATGGAGCTCGGTCAGCTGATATGTACAGACCTGTATTCGGAGTAGTCCTTCATGTTCAGTTTGTCCAGGATGACCTTGGAAAGTCCAGGAACGTTGGAGTCCAGAGAGTAGAAGCCAAACTGGTCGGAGAACACGCTGTCTGAACTCGGAGCAAAAGACTCCGGGAGAGTCGGAACTGTACCCGCCATGTTGGCACACTGTGAGGACACACAGACACACACTGAACGTGAATACATGGTGAGCCAGCATGTCCTCACACTGACCGCACACAGTCCCTCAGTTATGCCAAGACACATCCAGTCGCAGTACAGTTAACCATCACCTAACCATACCACTAACACATCAATCATCAACCACCAACACACCAGTCATCAATCACTAACACATCAATCAATCACTAACACCATTCATCAACCACTAACACACTAATCATCAAACACTAACACACCAACACCTAACACACTATTCATCAACCACTAACACACCAATCATCAATCAGTAACACACCAGTCATCAATCAGTAACACACTAATCATTAATCACTAACACCATTCATCAACCACTAACACACTAATCATCAATCACTAACACCATTCATCAACCACGAACACACTAATCATCAATCAGTAACACACCAACACCTAACACACCAATCATCAATCACTAACACCATTCATCAATCAGTAACACACTAATCATTAATCACTAACACACCTATCATCAATCAGTAACACACCAACACCTAACACACCAATCATCAATCACTAACACCATTCATCAATCAGTAACACACCAATCATCAATCACTAACACCATTCATCAATCAGTAACACACCAGTCATCAATCAGTAACACACTAATCATCAATCACTAACACCATTCATCAACCACTAACACACTAATCATCAATCAGTAATACACCAACACCTAACACACCAATCATCAACCAGTAACACACTAATCATCAATCAGTAACTCACCAATAATCAATCACTAACACCATTCATCAACCACTAACACACTAATCATCAATCAGTAATACACCAACACCTAACACACCAATCATCAACCAGTAACACACTAATCATCAATCAGTAACTCACCAATAATCAATCACTAACACCATTCATCAACCACTAACACACATCATCAATCAGTAACACACCAACACCTAACACACCAATCATCAATCACTAACACCATTCATCAACCACTGACACACTAATCATCAATCAGTAACACACCAACACCTAACACACCAATCATCAACCACTAACACACCAATCATCAATCACTAACACACCAATAATCAATCAGTAACACACCAACCACTAACACACCAATCATCAATCAGTAACACACCAATCATCAACCACTAACACACCAATCATCAATCACTAACACACCAATAATCAATCAGTAACACACCAACCACTAACACACCAATCATCAATCAGTAACACACCAATCATCAACCACTAACACACCAATCATCAATCACTAACACACCAATAATTAATCAGTAACACACCAACCACTAACACACCAATCATCAATCAGTAACACACCAATCATCAATCACTAACACACCTATCATCAATCACTAACACACAAATCATCAATCACTAACACACCAACCACTAACACACCAATCATCAATCACTAACACATCAGTCATTAATCACTAACACATCAGTCATCAATCACTAACACATCAGTCATTAATCACTAACACACAAATCATCAATCACTAACACACCAACCACTAACACACCAATCATCAATCACTAATGAATGAACCATTTACAGTTATCATCACCCTCAAGGCACACAAGTATCCCCCTCTGGATATTCCCCCCTCGGATTTGGGCTTTGGGAATATCCGGCTGTTATATAATATTACTGATATGAATATGAATCCCAAACTCCTCCCACTGGGTTTACAGTTTGGCAGAGTGCCAGAAGACATGAGTCTCCACCACGGCAGGGCTAACTTTAACCTGCGGGGTAATAAAACCACATTCCGGATAAACGCAGCGGTGTGGAGACGTCCAGGCCCAACACAGAGACACACTAACACACAACCGATACACCGTCACGCCTCATAACCCCACACAGAAACACACTAACACACAACCGATACACCGTCACTCCTCATAACCCAACACAGAGACACACTAACACACAACGATACACCGTCACTAATCATAACCCAACACAGAGACAGACTAACACACAACCAATACACCGTCACTCCTCATAACCCAACACAGAGACACACGAACGCACAACCGATACACCGTCACTCCTCATAACCCCACACAGAAACACACTAACACACAACCGATACACCGTCACTCCTCATAACCCAACACAGAGACACACTAACACACAACGATACACCGTCACTAATCATAACCCAACACAGAGACACACTAACACACAACGATACACCATCACTAATCATAACCCAACACAGAGACACACTAATACACAACCAATACACCGTCACTAATCATAACCCAACACAGAGACACACTAACACACAACCAATACATATCACTCCTCATAACCCAACACAGAGACACACTAACACACAACCGATACACTGTCACTAATCATAACCCAACACAGAGACACACAACCAATACATATCACTCCTCATAACCCAACACAGAGACACACTAACACACAACCAATACATCGTCACTAATCATAGCCCAACACAGAGACACACTAACACACAACCAATACCCCGTCACTAATCATAGCCCAACACAGAGACACACTAACACACAACCAATACACAGTCACTCCTCATAACCCAACAGAGACACACTAACACACAACCGATACAGTCACTAATCATAACTCAACACAGAGACACACTGACACACAACTGATACACAGTCACTCCTCATAACCCAACACAGAGACACACTAACACACAACCAATACACCGTCACTAATCATAGCCCAACACAGAGACACACTAATACACAACCAATACCCCATCACTAATCATAACCCAACACAGAGATACACTAACACACAACCAATACCCCGTCACTGATCATAGCCCAACACAGAGATACACTAACACACAACCAATACACCGTCGCTAATAGTAACCCAAACACAGAGACACACTAACACACAATGGATACACCGTCACTCCTTATAACCCAACACAGAGACACACTAACACACAACCAATACACCGTCACTAATCATAACCCAACACAGAGACAGACTAACACACAACCAATACACCATCTTTCCTCATAACCCAACACAGACACACTAACACACAACTGATACACGTCACTCCTCATAACCTAACACAGAGACATGCTAACATACAACCAAAACACAGTCACTCCTCATAACCCAACACAGAGACACACTAACACACAACCAATACACCGTCGCTAATCATAACCCAACACAGAGACACACTAACACACAACCAATACATCGTCACTAATCATAACCCAACACAGAGACTCACTAACACACAACCAATACACCATCTTTCCTCATAACCCAACACAGAGACACACTAACACACAACTGATACACGTCACTCCTATAGAACCTAAAACTAACACAGAGACATGCTAACATACAACCAAAACACAGTCACTCCTCATAACCCAACACAGAGACGCACTAACACACAACCAATACACTGTCACTAATCATAGCCCAACACAGAGACACAATAATACACAACCAATACACCGTCACTAATCATAACCAAACACAGAGATACACTAACACACAACCAATACACCGTCGCTAATCATAACCCAACACAGAGACAGACTAACACACAACCAATACACCGTCACTAATCATAACCCAACACAGACACACTCACACACAACCAATACCCCATCACTAATCATAGCCCAACACAGAGATACACTAACACACAACCAATACCCCGTCACTAATCATAACCCAACACAGAGATACACTAACACACAACCAATACACCGTCACTAATCATAACCCAACACAGAGATACACTAACACACAACCAATACACCGTCACTAATCATAACCCAACACAGAGATACACTAACACACAACCAATACACTGTCACTAATCATAACCCAACACAGAGACACACTAACACACAACGGATACACCGTCACTCCTTATATCCCAACACAGAGACACACTAACACACAACCAATACACCGTCGCTAATCATAACCCAACACAGAGATACACTAACACACAACCAATACACCGTCACTAATCATAACCCAACACAGACACACTCACACACAACCAATACCCCATCACTAATCATAACCCAACACAGAGATACACTAACACACAACCAATACCCCGTCACTAATCATAACCCAACACAGAGATACACTAACACACAACCAATACACCGTCGCTAATCGTAACCCAAACACAGAGACACACTAACACACAACGGATACACCGTCACTCCTTATATCCCAACACAGAGACACACTAACACACAACCAATACACCGTCACTAATCATAACCCAACACAGAGACAGACTAATACACAACCAATACACCATCTTTCCTCATAACCCAACACAGAGACACACTAACACACAACCAATACACCATCTTTCCTCATAACCCAACACAGAGACACACTAACACACAACCAATACATCGTCACTAATCATAACCCAACACAGACACACTAACACACAACTGATACACGTCACTCCTCATAACCTAACACAGAGACATGCTAACATACAACCAAAACACAGTCACTCCTCATAACCTAACACAGAGACACACTAACACACAACCAATACATCGTCACTAATCATAACCCAACACAGAGACTCACTAACACACAACCAATACACCATCTTTCCTCATAACCCAACACAGAGACACACTAACACACAACTGATACACGTCACTCCTCATAACCTAACACAGAGACACACTAACACACAACTGATACACGTCACTCCTCATAACCCAACACAGAGACAGACTAACATACAACCAAAACACAGTCACTCCTCATAACCCAACACAGACAACTACACACACACACAAACGACTCCATATACACACAATTATGCACACATATAACTACACAACTGATACACCATAACTCCTCATAACCCAACACAGACAACTACACACACACATAACTACACCCACACACACACGCAACTCCATATACACATAACTACACACACACACACACACAACTCCATATACACATAACTACACACATAACTACACATAAACAAAACAACACACATCTAATTAAACTCACCAGAGGAGACACTCTGCCCGTCACTCTGTCACTCTCAAAGGGAGAAAGGAGACTCAGGAGATACAGACACGCTCCTCACTGCAGACCTCCTCACCTGCTCTCCTTCAACCACTCTCTTACTCTCTCTCCCCCTCAGCCACTCTCTCTTTCTCCCTCCCTCTCTTTCTCACCCCCTCAACCACTCTCTTACTCTCTCTCCCCCTCAGCCACTCTCTCTTTCTCCCTCCCTCTCTTTCTCTCCCCCTCAACCACTCTCTTAGCCTCTTGCTCTTTTTTCCCCTCAGTCACTCTCTCCCTCCCTCTCTTTCTCACCCCCTCAACCACTCTCTTAGCCTCTTGCTCTCTTTTCCCCTCAGTCACTCTCTCCCTCCCTCTCTCGCGCCCCCTCAGCCACTCTATCCCTCTCCCTCCCAACCTTTCTCCCCCCTCTCTCCTGTCTCTCCCCCTCAGCCACTCTCTCTGCTTTTCCCCTCTCTACCTCTCCCTCCCCTCCCCCCTTCTCTCTCTCCATCCCTCTCTCTATCTCTGTCTGTCCCCTCAGCCTCTCTTACAGAGATCCAATCTCTCCTTTTTGGGCAGTAAATGTGTAGAGGGCCATGCTGTTTTTTTTGTTTGCAACAGATTCAGTATCAGGCTGGAGGATTAAATTCCCCCTCCGGCCCTGGCGTTACCCCCCCCCACATCACCACCACACCCAGCACACTGCCTAGACCTAGACTTCCCTAGCCTGCTTATTACTACCCGCGCCCTCTCTTTCTATATCCATGCCTGTGATATTATTAACCCTGTCCTGCTTTATAGCCCCCACCCTGCATGTTACCCCTGGTCCACCTGACACCTTCATGCCTCCTTAGGCCCTGCCCTGCTTTATTGGATCCCCTCGCATTCTCCTCTGTAATGGACTGTGTTTCTGTCTGGGGTTATTACCCCTACGCTTATTAGCTATGGTTAAAAAAGATTGGCGCCAGTTCCCCTTTAAAGGTGGTGAGAAGGCTAGGGGGGACAGTGACCATACTGCCAGTGCCCCTTCACATGGGGCGGGGGCTGGCGTGATTGTGGCCTGCTGGGGGCAGTGTATTGGTCCACTCCTCTTCAGTGGCTGTGTGGAGTTGCTGGATATCGTGAGGAACTGGAACGCCCTGTTGTGTGTATGCCGATCCAAGAGCTATCCCAGAGACATGCTCAGTGAGTGGCATGTCCGGGGAGTATGCTGGGCCCATGCACGGTCCTGGGATGTTTTCGGGGCTTCCAGGAATGGCTGTACAGGTCCGGGGGGCCCATCATCACGCCCTACCAGACAGGGGTGATGTTTTTTTTGTCGTGGCTGAACGGCAACAAAACCATCTCGTCTCGGCATCAACACCATAACCCCAGTTTAATAGCTGAGCCGGTACCGACCCACTTAGGCTTCAGACTGTACACCCCCTTTCTGTTCTACTGGCTGCTCAGTTTCCCTCAGGATCAATAAAGTATCTCTCTATCTATCTATCTATCTATCCAGTATCTATCTTTCTATCTATCTATACAGTATCTATCTATACAGCATCTACTGTATCTATCTATACAGTATCTATCTATCTATACAGTATCTATCTGTACAGTATCTATCTATCTATACAGTATCTATCTATACAGTATCTATCTATCTATACAGTATCTATCTGTACAGTATCTATCTATCTATACAGTATCTATCTATACAGTATCTATCTATCTATCTATACAGTATCTATCTGTACAGTATCTATCTATCTATACAGTATCTATCTATACAGTATCTATCTATCTATACAGTATCTATCTGTACAGTATCTATCTATCTATACAGTATCTATCTATACAGTATCTATCTATCTATACAGTATCTATCTATACAGTATCTATCTATACAGTATCTATCTATCTATACAGTATCTATCTATACAGTATCTATCTATACAGTATCTATCTATCTATACAGTATCTATCTATACAGTATCTATCTATACAGTATCTATCTGTACAGTATCTATCTATCTGTACAGTATCTATCTATACAGTATCTATCTATCTGTACAGTATCTATCTATACAGTATCTATCTATACAGTATCTATCTGTACAGTATCTATCTATCTGTACAGTATCTATCTATTATGACAGTATCGCGATCTATCTGTACAGTAGTATCTATATTATCTAATCTATACAGTATCTATCATATATCTGTTAACTATCTATCTAGTACAGTATCTAATCTATACAGTATCTATCTATAGGTAGCAGTATCTATGCGTATCTATACAGTATCTAATCTATCTATACAGTAATCTATCTATTAACCAGTATCTATACACTGATCTGATAAACGATATCGTATTCTAATACAGTTATCTATCTATACCGTATCTATCCTATCTACACAGTATCTATCGTATACTATACAGTATCATGATCTATCTATATCAGTTAGCTTATGCTATCTATACAGTAATCTATCTATCTATACAGTATTTATCTGATAGGCAGTATCTATCTATCTATTACCGTATCTCTCTAAGCAAGTATTCTCTCTCTTACAGTATCTATCTCTTTCTCCTTCCCCTTTTCTATCTCCTCAATCTATCTATAGCATCTCTATCTTATCCTTTACAGTATCTCTTTTCTATTCTATCTCCTCTTCTCTCTTCTCTATCTCTCTTATCTATCTATTAGTCCTCAATCTTTCTATCTATCTCCTTCTCTAGTACGTATCCTATCTATCTCAGTCTATCTCATCTTCTCTCTATCTATAGCAGTATCTATCCTTTCTCCTTCGTATCTACTCTATCTATCTATCTATCTATCTTACTACAGTCTCTATCTATCTTTCTATGCTTTCCTCTCTTCTTCTCCTATGCCTATCTTTATCTGATCTATCTGTATCTATCTATCTCTATCCAGTATCTATCGTATCTATCTATTCTATCTAATCTATCTATGAGAGTATCTTATCTATGCTGAATCTATCTACTCTATTAGATAGTCTATCTATCTATCTGATCGTATCTATCTATCTATCTAGTCTAGTCTCTCTGATCTTATCTATACAGTATCCTTGCTAGTCTATCTATCTATCGATCTCATCCTATCAGTATCTATCTACAGTATCTAATCTATACAGTCTCTATCTATCTCTCTATTCTATGACAGTAGTCTACTCTATCTGTACCAGTAATCTATCTATCTACTATGTATCTTATATATCTATACAGTATCTATCTATCTCTATAGAGTATCTATCTATCTACTGCAGTATCTATCTATCTGTCTATCTATCTATCCAGATGATCTATTCTATCTATACTAGTCTATCTTCTATAGATAGATCTTATGCTATCTATCTCTCCTATCTATAAAGAGTATCTATCTATCTATCTATCTATACTATCTATCTATTCTCTCTCTCTATCGATACAGTATCTAATCTATCTATCTATCTAGTCGATCTCATTAGTATCGATCTATACAGTATCTATCTATCTCTCTATTCTTATCTCTCTAATCTATAGCATCTATCTATCTATCTGTCTATCAGTATCTAGTCGCTATATCATATCTACTCTATAGGCAGTATCTATCTCATCTAATTAGGATCTATCAATCTAAGTCTCTATCTCATCTATACCGTAGTTCTATCTATCTATCTCTATATCTTTATACAGTATCTATATTCTATCTCTCATCTATCTAGCTACCTAGTATCTGTCTATCTAGTAGCTATCTATCTATCTATCTTATCTATCTGAAATCCTATACAGTATCTATCTATCTATCTATCTATCTATCTAATCTATCTATACAGGTAATCAGTCTATCTATCTATCTATCTCTACAGTATCTATCTATCTATCCATTATCTATCTATCTATCTGATCTATCTATATCTATCATCTCTATCTATCTCTATACTTCAGTTCAGGGGAAGCAGATCTTTGGGACATCCTGCTTGCTGCATCGCTCCTCAGCTCGAGACCCTGGGCTTTGTGCTGTGTGGCAGCCAAAGGTGTGAGTGGGCTTCTACTGAGGCATCTAAAGACACGCACCTGTGCAGTAATCCCGCTGTCTCAGCTCATTATAAAACCAGTTGGAGCTGGAGTGTGGCGTGTTCATCCTTTGTTTCAGTGTAATAAGTAGACTACCTACAGTCCCGCGTTCGTGTCAACCGGAAATAGATGACCAGATGAATCCTCAGCTGTTCTGCACCTTGGTTCCTGGCTCCCCTGGGGGGACACACGCAGGTCACCACAGTGACAGTACACAACCCATAAACATTTTAATATATTAACCAACCCGTCATACCCAATGCACAAGACATGTGGACACCTGACCAGCACACCTGACCAGCACACCTGTATGAGCTTGTTGGGCAGCCTTTCCAGAACCATGGGCATTAGTAAGAGAGTGTGTCTGAGGGAATGTGACACACGCTGCCTTACGATCGTGTTGGGAATATTGTCTACTGCACACCATCATATTAACTAGGAGGTTTTTCACGAGCCCTGAGTTTCTGAGTTGGGGGTGTGTCCACTGAAAAGGAAGAACACCTGCTGCTTCGTGTAATGTAAAGGGGCTGTACTCCAGTTATTCAGCAGCCACACACCAACCCTGCAGACCAAATCATCCACACACAACCAAACACGTCACGTGATCATCCTACCTGGATAAAAACACCACCCATCTCGTAGGTGAGTTCTGCTCCTCCTCCTGGGTCAGCAGTGTAACAGGAATCTCAAACCACTTTCAGCCGGGTCTTGTTCACGAGGCGAAAACCAATCACGCCACACTCACACCCGGCAAAGCCGTACGTACGAACTCCTGAGAAGGACCTGAAGAGGGCAGCTGTCAGGGAAAGGGTTCTCCCTCAACTGCTGCACAGAGTTAAAGCACAGCTAGGTGGAATCAGTAGTGTACAGACAGTGGAGGTGGAGGCTTCAGGCATCAGTAGAGGCATCAGTGGTGTAGAGTCAGTAGCAGTAGTGGCATTAGAGGTGTAGATTCAGCATCACCTGAAGCAGCACCACCAGTGATCCTACACGTGTCTCTGAGTGTATATGGAATGTTGATGATGAAAACCTGGAAATACTAAGTTCCTGTGGGGGACTATTTGACCTCACAGCGCCCTGCAGCATGTATCCCTCCACCATGAATGGAGTTTAAGGCTGAGATCTTCTCCACACTATCATAAACAGCGTCTTAGACATCAGGCAGCGTATTCAGAACCACCTCATGTAGGAACTTCCTGTGAGGGAGCTTTTAGAGGAGACGCCTGGTTACCTTCACCACCACCCACTGGGAAAACGCTCTGAACTGTATCTAGAAAACCAAGTTGTTTTCCACAACCGAAACCCGTCTGAACGACTGTGAGTGTTTTATATTTTTGATAATCTCTTGAAATAATCCGTGCAGATTGTGTTTAAGTAAAGGGGCCGTCACTGATTACACACATCTGGATAGAAACAAACCCCATCTGGAAAATCGGCAGGCTCTTAATTCTCACAACCACGCTTTCCCACTGAGAAACCATGGAGACCGCACCCTTCTTCTGATTAACAAAAAACTTTATTTGGTCCAATGGAACCTGAGCATTGGGCAAAGGAACCTTACAGATTTTATTCCTAATATAGAGTTTTCCTGCTTCAAAATCAATAAAATATTCTATATGTCCACATTCTAAACCCATTCGGAGTTCCGGTTTTCTATTCCAGCCAACACCGTTATGGGTCTTTCTTTACAGCAGAGAGACACAGAGCTGTACACATAAAGGACTTTGTGGGGGAGGGGGAAGTGTCTGTTTGAGTAGAAGGAGAGTCTCGACACTCATGGCAAACAGGGGTCTCCAGGATCTTTAATATAACTACGGCAGAACTCCTTCCCCCCCCGGTGCTATACTGTAGAAACTTTACAATGCTGTTTAAAATTGGTCCATAAAATCTGAGGGACCACGCGGCACATCCGAGATCAAACATCAAACAATCAACTAAAAACCTCAAACAGGACTTTAAAAACGG
>JAMWET010007811.1:422500-433100 GCA_024036415.1 Prochilodus magdalenae | reverse complement strand
CATACAGGTGGAAGCTGTGAACTGATAGAAGGAGTGGGTGCAGATGGAGAGAGAAGCTGTGGAGATGGCACTACCGTAATACTCTGACACTCTCTAAACAGCACAGCGGAGTGACACTCTTATTTGAGGAGTGTTGGGGCTGCTACAACGCAGAGGGGCATCGGGAGTAACCAGATCTCCTCCAGATCACAGAAGATTCGAGGCCCACCGATACACCACTGATGGGTATGTACACAGAACTCCAAGGAACCCACCCGTAGTTCGCACAGTTCCAGATCTGTAGTCCATCTGAGTTCCTGTCTGTGACCAGATGGTTACACTATGTACCCTGTTCTTCAATGGTCAGGACCCCCACAGGACCCCACCACAGGCAGGTATTGTTTGTGAAATGGCTCTATGAGTCCACGATGAAGGACTAGAGGAGGACAACACTGCACTGTGACAGCACAGGCAGACAGATGAGCTATCGAGTCTCCTGGAGCTCCTCACTTGTCCAACTACACAAGTGGACCAGCAAGGTTAGGAGTGTCGAATAGACTGTGGACAGTGATGGGACACAGTGTCTACAACATCCAGCAGCACTGGCCTGACAGGTCTGATCCCAAACTCCACCCGCACCACCCACACTAACACACACCACCACCACGTCAGTGTCACTGCAGTGCTGAGAATGATCCACCACCCACATCATACCTGCTCTGTGGTGGTCCTGTGGGGGTCCTGACCATTGAAGAACAGGGTAATACAGTACACAGAGAAACAGATGGACTACAGTCTGGACCTGTACACCTACAGAGTGTCCTGTAGGGTCAGTGGGTTTTGGGTTGCTGGGTGGGATGTCGGCTGGGTTGTCAGGTTTGTCGTCGGCTGGGTCGTTCGGTGGATCCCTAACAGCCGATGTTCTCTCCTCGTGTTCCTCTGTAGGCCTTGTGGTGTAATTTCACCGTTCCCCAGTCCCGTAAAGACGGTAAGCCCTGTTCCGTGATGTGGTGGCTCTTGGGAATGCTATGTAAATGATTAACACCCTGCTGAATACTGAGCACGGACATCTTCCTGTTCTTGAACTTCAGAAAAGGACACAGTTGAACGGAGTGTCTGCATCGTCCAGAGCATGTGTGTGAATGTCCACACAGTGAGCGGGAAGGACTTCATCTCTCCTCTACCGTTCCAGGTATGCTTCTGTGTAGTGGGAATGGAGGGAATCGGGGTCTCTGCTTCACTGTGGGAATGTTTACACGGCAGGGGGAAGTGACCCGAATCCAGTCCTCTTGTTGGACGGTTCACGTTCGTCTTTTCCTCTGTCTTTTTAAATGTGTTTGACGTCCAACATCTGTCTCTGTCTCTCCCTCTGTCTCTGCCTGGTCTGTCTGTCTCTCGCTCTGTCTGCTCTGTCTCTGTCTGCTCTGTCTCTCCTTCTGTCTCTGCCTGCTCTGTCTCTCCCTCTGTCTCTGCCTGGTCTGCTCTGTCTCTCCCTCTGTCTCTCCCTCTGTCTCTGTCTCTCCCTGGTCTTCTCTGTCTCTCCTTCTGTCTCTGCCTGCTCTGTCTCTCCTTCTGTCTCTGTCTGCTCTGTCTCTCCCTCTGTCTCTGCCTGGTCTTCTTTGTCTCTCCCTCTGTCTCTGTCTCTCCCTCTGTCTCTGCCTGGTCTGCTCTGTCTCTCCCTCTGTCTCTCCCTGGTCTTCTCTGTCTCTCCTTCTGTCTCTGCCTGCCCTGTCTCTCCTTCTGTCTCTGTCTGCTCTGTCTCTCCCTCTGTCTCTGCCTGGTCTGCTCTGTCTCTCCCTCTGTCTCTGTCTCTCCCTCTGTCTCTCCCTGGTCTGCTCTGTCTCTCCCTCTGTCTCTGTCTCTCCCTCTGTCTCTCCCTGGTCTGCTCTGTCTCTCCCTCTGTCTCTGCCTGGTCTGCTCTGTCTCTCCCTCTGTCTCTGTCTGTCTGTCTGTCTGGTCTGTCTAGGTCTGTCTGTCTCTCCCTCTGTCTCTGTCTGTCTGTCTGTCTGTCTCTCTGTCTGTGTGCCTGTGTCCCTCTCTCCGTATATGCAGAAGTGGTTGAGTAGTGACTGGAAAAGCTCGGCGTTTGTTTACGAGGAACGTCCCACCCTCCAGTAAACAGCAGTCAGTTTACTGGAACAGCGGCGAGCCTCTTCCCTGGGTGGTGGAGCAGTGCGGTAGCCGGAATGAGCTGATGGATGCTGTTGGGTTAAGGGTTTTTAAGCCCAACGCCACAAACGATTTTATCAGCGATCTCCAGAATGCTTTTAACGTGATTAATATGGCTTTTAGTTACGGTTTTATAGGCCGCCCCCCGTTTAAAGAGATGGGACCCTGGCCTTGTATAATAAAAAATCAGAGGCTGAGGCCGTTGCCAAGATGGTCGTTAAGTGGACAGACTATCCTATAAGATAAATCCTATAAATCCTGGAAATGGTTCTGAAGTGTTCTAATCGTTTCTGAAGCAGACTGGGAGCCCTGGGATCGTAAGGAGCTCCTTTAGTGTTCAAGTACATCTTAAAGCGTGAGTGAGTGAGTGAGTGAGTGAGTGAGTGAGTTTGTTAGTTTAAGGGGAACTAAACCATGTTCAGTAGAACTCTACGGGTGACCTTACAAGTGTTATAAGACAAAAGTGTCTGTCTGGATGTAGCCACATCAGTGTTCAGACACTCTCACATCAAAGAACTGGTCAGTTGGTTCCAGATGTGGTGGAGGCCTTCCCTGGCACAGTTCCGAGGAGAATTCCCTGTAGACTGGGATTGTATCCACTGCTGGTAGACCCGTATGACCGTACGCTTCCACACACCTGCAGATTCAGCTACTTCCTTCACACTATGGTCTTTGGCCACGCCCACATGCAGTCCCTCCTTTTAGCCAATCATTAACATCTGCTCTGGAGCCATTTTCCACACATGGAACGAGACATTCCCTGCACTGTAGCACCTCCTCCCAATCTATGGATCCCCTCACTCACACCCCACAGGGGTTTATAGCCTCATCATCCTCGTGCAGCGCCATCTGCAGGAGCCTGAGTTACCACCAGCCTAAACACCCAGCATGGCTTGTTTTTGTTCCGTGTATTTGATCTATAAATAGATAGATAAACAACTGAGCATATTTGTACCTGTCTGTCTCTTGCATGTCGTTATTCGGTCCTGTGTGGGATTTAAAAGCGTAATCCTCTCGATTTGCTCCGTTACTGATGTTGGCCGGATCCATCTGCTGCACTCTCGCTGTGGTAGTAATGGCTGATTTGGCACAGTGACAGCGCAGAGACACTCACCTGCAGATAAGCACCGTCATTTGGACGGCAGGTGTAAGGGACTTGGCGAGGGCTGTCGTGTTTCCCGAGCGCAGATATGATGTAATTTATTTTTCCCATGTGGATTTATGAACATTCATGGACTGATAATTGTAGATCATTTCTCTCAGAATCCAGGAGTGTGTTTATACGGGGTGATTTCTAATCGGATCCGGCCACTGGGTAGCAGCCGCTACGTCTCATGGTAGTCATAGAACGTACAGCCACACAGTGAACACTTGCAGCACAGTACAGTTCGGTTACCAGTACCTGACTGCACAAATACTCAATCAAATCCTCACAGCAATGTTCAACATCAGTACCTGACCTCACTAATACTCAATCAAATCCTCACAGCAATGGTCCAACATCAGGACCTGACCTCACTAATACTCAATCAAATACTCACAGCAATGTTCCAACATCAGGACTTGACCTCACTAATACTCAATCAAATACTCACAGTAATGTTCGGCATCAGTACCTGACCTCACTAATACTCAATCAAATACTCACAGCAATGTTCCAACATCAGGACCTGACCTCACTAATACTCAATCAAATCCTCACAGCAATGTTCCAACATCAGGACCTGACCTCACTAATACTCAATCAAATACTCACAGCAATGTTCAGCATCAGTACCTGACCTCACTAATACTCAATCAAATCCTCACAGCAATGTTCAGCATCAGTACCTGACCTCATTAATACTCAATCAAATCCTCACAGCAATGTTTGGCATCAGTACCTGACCTCACTAATACTCAATCAAATCCTCACAGCAATGTTTGGCATCAGTACCTGACCTCACTAATACTCAATCAAATCCTCACAGTAATGTTTAACATTAGCACCTGAGCTCACTAAGTCTTTGTCAGATCCTCACAGCAATGTTCAACATCAGTACCCGACTTCACTAACTCACAAGCAAATCCCGCTAGTTGTTAGGTTCTAGCTAAAGCTGGAAAGGCTGATAGCTGTATGTATTAGATCTCCTGTAAATCATTCAACCTTACTGGCTTTATCCGGAACAGTCTGAGAAGTTGTTCTCTTGAGCGATGTCATGTTCTAGCTAATTCCGGGAAGGCTGAATGACGTGTTTCTCGTTCGATGTCGAGCGGCCACATGTGGCCTAGCTCAGGTCACTCTCTGAACCACAGCTGGAGCACTGGAATTGCAGATATTAGGGTTCCTCACTCGTCCGTTCCTGAACACAGGCCTCACTGATGTTGTCCTTCGGGTGGCACCGTTAGAGATGACCAGATCCAGTATAGGCCTGGAGAACCGGTTTATAGTATTCATTAACACTGGAGCAAACAGAATGAGTCGTAATGCTGGTTCTGCCTTGTCCCGGTTCTTCAGGTCTCCACCCTGTGGCCCACCAGGTTCGGCTTGCTTTTCGAACGCAAGAACGTCACGTCTGATGCTCCCATGAGTCCCACAAGGTAATTGTGTGTGTGTTCGGTGTTGATGGCTCTATTACAGTGTGCAGCATGTTAATGGTTGAACATGGTGAGTCACGGTGTTTTGGAACCGCCTGTGGTATATGTTCTGCTGTGTGCTTTCTCAGGGAGCCTCTTCCAACCCTGTTCAGCATGCTCCACCCCCTGGACGAGATAGCACCTGTTGTCTGCAAGTCCACAGGTGAGTCCGAGTCCCTGTCTGATGACTAATGGAGGTGATGTATACAGGCCTGTGTAGTACAGCACACTACCCGCACCGCGGTACCGTTAGGAAGTTCTAGGGTATGGAAGCTGCAGCGGGTGATATCTAATTAACCCCTAACGAGCAATTAGCGATGTCTCGAAATGAACGTTTTTGTCTGAAGCTGAAAACGAACACAATGAAACGTTTGACCGCACGCAGAATACCGCACGCAGAATACCGCACGCAGAATACCGCACGCAGAATACCGCACGCAGAATACCGCACGCAGAATACCGCACGCAGAATACCGCACACAGTTTTTCAGAGTTTCATTAATTTAGCCTCTTTTTCACCGTTGCGTAAATTAAATAGGCTAAATGTATTTCATTCTCGGTTTTCAAAGACAAAGCTATTACTGAACACTGGACATCTTAACATCCCAGTAGACGCACCAACACAGCACAGGATGACTTAAGCACATCCCAGCTGACATGTTGCGTTCCCAGAGAGCAGCTCACTCCACGCTGGTTACGATTTTATCGCCATGGGTGTAAACACACATGTACACGTGTGCTGAGAAGCGTGCGTCTGTCTGTCAGTGAAAGGTAACAGGGTCATTGTTCTGTTTAAATTAAATAAAAAAAGGATTTATTTATTTATTTATTGTTTCGTCAATTTCAATTTCGGTTGGCGAACACTCGGTGCACCTCGACTATATTGGTTGCTAACTTGCCCTAAAGTTAACATATAGTGAGCAAACAGAAGGGACCCAAGTACGGACCCCTGTGGAACACCATAAAGAACGGCATAGTTTTGGAAAGTGTGAATATCCACAGTGACCAAATGTTTCCCACCTGTTAAGCATGAATAAAGCCATTTAAGAACTTCTCCTGAAATCTGCCACACTGTGGTGAACTTTGACCCCTTGGTTTAGTGCTGAGACCCTATGAAAGGCAGCTCAGTGATGAGCTCCTCTGTCTGGCAGGTCTGTTCGAGACGGTACGTCTGCAGTACGTATCGGACAGCGCGCTCCGAGTGGTCTTCTCCTGCGAGGAACCTTCGATCATCATGACCTACGACGCCCTGCAGTGCACTCATACCGTCTGGGCTCTGCGCAAAGTCACGCCTGAGGTAAGGGGGCTCCAGATCACGGCGGACTGTAAGAGGCCTGGATCTAAACAGGCAGTGGCGTGTCTAATGAAAGCGTGGTAAAAGGTTCTGTGCCGTGGTTCCCTGCAGGAACAGTCCACAGTGCTGAAGTGTCCAGGACCGGACGGCGCTGCTCAGACCCCTGTGCCTGGCCACAGCTTCCTTGGGACTCATCTGAGGAATGTGACCCGGCTGGACTCTCCCGGATCTCCGCTGCACTGTCACGCCCTGCACACCCAGAGCCGGGTGCCAGCTTCCCCTAGTCTGCACTCTCGCACCCATTCTCCCAACATTTCCAACATGGCTGCCCTCAGGTTAGTCTGACTTGGCATACTTCTCAACGTTTTCTGAGTCCTATTCAGTTCCAACAACAGATCTGCTCTATACGCTCATCATCAAAAGAATATCTGCACAAACAGCTACACCCAGACGGAATCAACCAACAGGAATGAAACTTGGTGGGTAGGTTTGACATTGTGAGACATTCTGCCAGCACCATCGGCAGACGGCTGCACCACGCAGGACTACATGCACACAGACCGTTACCACGACTGTCCTTAACACCACGTCACCGTCACCAAAGACTGCAGTGGTGTCGTACCAGACTGTCATGGAGTGACTCAGAATGGCAGCGGGTCATCTTCAGTGACGAGTCCCGCTTTAGTCTTGGTGGAGACGCCCAACGAATCCGTGTGTGGAGGCCCCGTGGTCAGCACCAAGATGAACGGCGTGTTGTCACGCGTCCAGAAGGCCTGGTGTCCCTCCACCTCCACCCCTACCGCACCATCTGCAGGAACTGTGTGAGGATGTTCAAGCTGCATGGGATGGATTATCACAGGACTCTATTAGGAACCTCTACAGCTCCATACCGAGACGTCTGGCGTGTTGGGTTAGCAAACTCATACTGAGAGACAGACTTCTGTATGTGTAGCTCAATAAATATTGATCATATCAGTCTAAATTTATCATCTGGTAACAAGATGGTCACCTCCAGCCCACTGCCCCGCTTTAATACTCTACTAAAGACGCTTGTGATGAAGGGGTTGATTAATTGTGAGAATGAGTGAACGAATGAGTGCTTTAAATGTGAACATGGTTTCTAATTAAACTGTAGTTCGTTTTGCTGTGTGGTTTCCTGTTGGAACCGTCCACATGGAGGTTCCCCGAAGAAGGCAGAACCCAGTGTGATTTGATATTCCAGTTATGAATTCCTCTCTCTCTTTTTTTTTTATTTTTTTTATTCCGTGTTTGTGCCTCTTTTCCAGCCGGACCTACTCCCCTGGCTTCGCAGCCCCGTCTTTTACCGGAGGCCAGCGGTTTAACATATCGTGCCACTCCCCGTCGGCCCGCGGGCACAGCCTGTTAGCTTCGCCCAACAGCACCCTCAATGAAACGACGCTGCTGCCCGAGATGGAGCCCATCCTGCCTGACCTGTGCATCGAGCAGCTGTGGACAGAAACCACTACTACTCACAGGTCAGCAGCCCACTTCCGTACTCTGCATCGCTCAAAGCCTGTTCCTCCCTGGGGCGGGGGGGAATTTGAGGGACGGCCTCTGTGGTTTTAATCCAGTGTGATTCTGACATCATTCCGGGTTAAATGACCTTCCATCGTTCTCCGAACTCGGAGCTCACCTCTGTAATAACAGTCCTGCTCGAAGACACCTCTCAGCACTTGCTTCCTATTCAGCAGCTTTTTGCTCCGGTTTTACCGTTCCACCTTAAACGTTGTAGCAGTTACAGGGTGTGAGACTTTAACTGCAGCACCATTTAAGGTGGAACGAGAAAAGTGGAACAGTGAAAACTAGTGAATGAGAAACTGAATTCAGCTTGGTAGAAAACGGCGCCTCCCTCCTTTATGTCCTGTGTGTGATATGAGGACGCGACTATCAGCCGGATTACGAGGAGAAGGTTATCCAGAACATCTCACAGCCGCGCTGTGTTCCGTCAGAGAATGTTTCCCAGCTAGCACAAGAGGGTCAGAGACTAATACTCACCTTGAGCTCAGATGCTGCCTGACCAAGGGCCTGTGCTGATACCTAGAAGGAAGAATAGTTATAATAACAGGAGTGCACTACCTGGCAACCCAACCCGGCGCTCATACCTGGATAGCAGAAAGGCTATTCTGTGTCGGTGTCAGAGCTTCAGTCTGCGTTTGAAGACCGCGAGAGACTCGGCTGTTCGGACAACCAGTGGGAGTTCACTCCCCCATCTGGTCTCCAGGACTGAGACGAGTCTGGGCACTTGCCTCCCATGCATATTGAAGGATGGCGGGTCAAGCCCAGCTGTGCTTGAGGCTCGAAGGGCTCGAGGTACAGACAGGCTCTTGACCTTTGTCGTAAGGAGGGAGGGGCTGGTCCGTTCTTGGCTTTGCAGGCAGAGCTTTAGCAGGCAGCTGCAGGAGGTCAGTGAAGGGGGTGCGGGCGTTAGCTGCACAGTGTGCTGTTATTGTTAGGAAGTGCAGCTCCTGTTGTGTAACGCTGGTGTAAAGGTCAGTGTGAAAATGTTTGGATCCAGGATTTTTGTGGCGGTTCTGGCGAGATTCCAGAGGTCCCTTATCCCGTACGAATCAGCCGGTCAGATTACACTCCCTCAGTTATTCCCTCTGGGTGCTGGTGGAGAGGCCGGGCCTCCTGATGCTCCTCTACACGTCCTATAGATCATACAGTGCTTCTCTACACACCGACTGTTTGGATATTTCTGTGTCTGTTCAGGGAGAAGAGCTGCCAGGCCTCCAAAGTGTTCATCACCTCTGACCTGTGTGAGAGCAGATACCTGTGCTTCCTGGTTGAATCCCACCAGCAGCTCAGGTGGGCACACGTCCCCTTCCTGTTACTTGCTTGTTCTTGTGTTTCCCAGTCTGAGCTGCTGAGGTGTGGTGGAGGTAATCCTCTCTCTTTTCTCAGGTGTGTGAAGTTTCTTGAAGGCAATGAATCCAACCAGCTGATATTTGCATCAGTGACCACCATTCCTGCCAAAGATGCCGCACCCTTGGAGGTAGGGTTCCGTGACGACAAATCGGAGGTGAAACAATGGAAACTTGCAGATGAAGGCATGAACGTGTCAGATGACTGATGGTTTGTTTTGATAGGACATCGATGCTTTGCTGGTGTTGGAGACTAACGGCAGCCTGGTGTTGTACACCGGAGTGACGCGGGTGAGCCGGCGTTTATCCAGTCTTTTGAGAAGTGTGTGTTTTACCTCTGCTGTGTCCAGCAGTATGTGTGATATATATATATATATATAATATAATATTATTATTATTATTATTTTTTTTTTTTCGTGGTTAAAACTATAAGAAGTTTACTGAGGGTGGGGAATATTGAATGTGTGATCTTGTAACAGTCAGAGACGTCATGCTCCTGTATATATGAATGTCCTGCAGCCAGACTCTAAAACAAGTCCGGCTTAATGTTTGGATCTTAAATGATCTCAAAGTCAACATCATGCTGATGTTGAATAGTAGATTGTTCACTCACATCCTCAGAAGACACGACCTTCTCTTTGAATTCTTTATCAGTCAGCTGATTCATCTCCTCGGGGAAGGAGGCCAAGTTCCATCCAGTTCCACCTGATATTATACAAAAAACCTATATATTAAAAATACTCCGTGTGTGCATGCGTCTAATCTCCAGCATACTTTGTGCTCGCAGTTCTTCCTCTGATGGACCTTACAGACCGGTGCCGTGTTTGTGTAACGCATGGCTCTCTCGCTGCTCTAAACAGTCATATGCAGATATATTGGTAGCTGTGACGAAATCTCCCATCATATTACCTGTCAGAAACGCAGAGGCTAAACAGCTGGAGAATTAAATCTCATTTAATTTCATTTCTCTTACTACGATATTAGCACGCACTTTGAGGGCAGGCTCTCATTTTCAGTGGGTCAGGGTTCCATAAACAATACAACAGAAAGACAATTACAAGCAGTAAACAATTCCAAACAGAACCGGCGGATAAACCCAGCGGATAAACCCAGCGGATAAACCCAGCGGATAAACCCAGCGGATAAACCCAGCTCATAGCCAGACTCACAATTAGTCATGTAAATGACTCATATGAGTATAAACTATACCCTTCGATATTAGGAGAAGCCTGACCTGTTTCCTTCTCAGGAAGCTCAACACTAATAATGATCTTCATGTCTGAGTAAGGGGGGTTACAGGTGGGAATGGCCCATATGGCAAAAATATATATCATGTTTTCATGAGGAACAATAAATGGGGTATGTACGTTTGGTGAGCAGCCAATGCTAGAAAGCCCCATCTGTGCCCTTAGAACCCTAAGAATGTGTTTCGGGGCAGTTTGAATGCTTCTATGTCCCATAAGCTATGAAAGGGCTAACTTACAAACTCCATACATGGGTGTATCATATTTACTGACTCGTGCAGCTGAGAATAGAGCTACAGAGTGTGTACTGTATAGACCAGGGGGTCTGAAGGTGACATACGGTCAGGATCTATAAATATTATAACTATCAGCCCCTGTGACGGAACCGCAGCCAGCAGCCTGTAACTCCTCCA
>JAMWET010007811.1:397500-417500 GCA_024036415.1 Prochilodus magdalenae | reverse complement strand
AAAATGTAAGAGCCCATCTGTACCTGATCAGGTTCTCTAGGTGTGCAGGTTCTGGGTTTGTGTTGGTTCTGTTTGGTTCTCTACACTACTGGAACCATGTCTCCCAAACTCCAGATCAGATATTGTATTAGATCTGTGTATTTAGAAAATCACTAATGACCTCCAGAAGCCTGTTTTTAGAACCATGCTCGCTGTGCGGTTCACCCCAGCCACCGCTCGCCAGTCTCTCTGTAGGTCACTCGAGGTCATCTTACGGTGGGTAAGGGGCATTGGAATGAGGTGGTGCTCATCACGGTCAGTAGAGAGTGGGTTTGGCCCTCTGCCAGTCTGTAGCTGTGTTGTCCTGTGTGTTTGCTGCTGGACCTTGTTCTTATGAACCAGACGCTCACTGTATCTGCCAGTAAAGCTAGAACCCAACCTTCGGTTCCTCACTGAGAACCTGCTGTACATGTGGAGATGCTGATCTAAGAAGAGACTGGAGTGGGCTCTGATTTATTTCCAGAGCTGTATGTATACATGCACATACTCATGTGGGTCGTCGGTCCTCAGGCAGTGTTAGGAAGCTGGTGTAACGTGGCCGTACGTGCCTGCGTGTGGGCGCTTGTACCGGAGCAGCAGGAACCCGACATGTCGCTGATGAGGTTCAATAAGGTCCCTGCTCCAGCATCCGGCCTGTCTGTCTGCAGGGGCTGGCTTGTCAGGACGGCTGAAGCATGTTTTCCCGCTGCAGGTCTTTTCATTTCAGACCTGTCAAAACAATCTTGCGTGAGTTGGACCTGTTTTCGTTCGTAGGGCTGAAGTTTTTTTGGCGGTGGCAGACCGAGCTAGCTGTGAGTCTTTTATTATATTGATCTTCCTGCCGTCCGCTTTGTCATGAGATTAATCCCATTTGCCCCCCTTTGTGTTTGTACGTTTCAGGAGCTGAGCAATGGCTCCATGCAGAGGATCACCGTTCCTGAAGTGGCGACATCAGAGCTCGGTCAGAACAACGCGTGTACACACTGCCTGATTCATGTCACATGTAGCATCTCAGGTTCTCTCATTCTGCACTTCTGTGCCTCACCTTAACCATATACATCAGTCAGATAACATCAACACCTCCCTGTATCTACACTCCATCAGCTCCACTGACCATACAGGACACTCTGTAGGTGTACAGGTCCAGACTGTAGTCCATCTGTTTCTCTGTGTACTGTATTACCCTGTTCTTCAATGGTCAGGACCCCCACAGGACCCCCACAGAGCAGGTAGTGTGTGGGTGGTGGATCATTCTCAGCACTGCAGTGACACTGACGTGGTGGTGGTGTTGGTGTGTGGTGTTAGTGTGAGTGGATCAGACTCAGCAGTGGAGGAGTAAACCCACCCAGTCACGGGCAGCACACGCCAGTTCTGCACACAAAGCATCCAGACCCATGATTGCTGTGAGGCGGCAGCACTGCCCACTGCTATGATGTACTGAAATCCCCATTCAGGTCCTGGATTTGATTCGTTCCTGGAAGAAGGATCAAACTGACCGACGTCACATTAGGAGAAGTTCAGGTGTTGTGTTCTAACAGAGCTGTTAACGTTCTGCTGCTATTAATGAGCACTTAGCTAGCATGCTCAGAATGTGGCTGCCAGTGCAGAGATGGCGTTAGTGTGTAGCTGTAGTTTAAACTCGTTAGCTCATCCGACACGCCCACATCCCTGCTCCTAAGGGACGGTGATGATCATGGCCTGCTATAGGAAACCCAAAGTTCTGTCCCACCATTCCTGCCCCTGTGTCTATCTCCACTATAAGAGATCAGAGACAGTCGTGGGCTGGGCAGTCGTGGGCTGGGCAGTCGTGGGCTGGGCAGTCGTGGGCTGGAGGTTCGGCAACCAGCCTTGTGACCGGAGGGTCGCCGGTTCGATTCCCTGAACTGACAGTAACGACTGAGGTGCCCTTGAGCAAGGCACCTAACCCCCAACTGCTCCCCGGGCGCCGTGGATAGGGCTGCCCACCGCTCCGGGTAAGTGTGCTCACTGCCCCCTAGTGTGTGTGTTCACTAGTGAGTGTGTTTGTGGGTGTTTCACTTCACGGATGGGTTAAATGCGGAGACTAAGTTTCCCCACTGTGGGATCAACAAGAGATTAAACTCCTAAATCGTATAAAAGCCCCAGCAGGGTAATGTGGAGTCTGCTCTCGGACTGTGCAGGGTCCCGTCCCGTCACGCTGCCCGTCACAGCCCGCCGGGTGTAATTGTCTCGTGGCGTGTTTGTATGTCGTCTTTAATTGGCTTTTTAGTCGTGACCTGATCTTCATTGACTAGCCTCTAAAGTGACCTGCGCCTCCTCCCGTTATTAAGGCGTGCGGTTGAAAGGCAGGGTCTCTCGGCGTCTAATAAAGTGGCATTTTAACCAGCTTTGTTTTGACCTTTCGCAGCTTGTTTGCCAATTAAGATCCTGGCAGATTCATTAGGAGCCTAATTGCTTTCTGCTGGTAGATAGCGTGGCTCGCGGACGCCATGTTTGAATGTTGAGCGCGATGCAATTTTCCTTTTCAGGCCGGTAATTACAGGAATACGTGCGCTCCAGGCATTCGTCTATATATTCATTCATTTATTCGTTTATCTATCTATCTATCTATTTATTTATTTATTTATTTATTAAGGCTCATTGTCAAGAGACCAGCTGCACCCAGAATGAGGTGTGGAAGTGTGGTGCTGTTGGGAAGGAGGATAAAGGTGACCAGGATCAATAACTGATGATAAATTTAGACTGATATGATCAATATTTATTGAGCTACACATACAGAAGTCTGTCTCTCAGTATGGCGTCGGGCCGCCGTGTTCGCTAACCCAACACACCAGACGTCTCGGTATGGAGCTGTAGAGGTTCCTGATGGAGTCCTGTGATAATCCATCCCATGCAGCTTGAACATCCTCACACAGTTCCTGCAGATGGTGCGGTAGGGGTGGAGGTGGAGGGACACCAGTCCTTCTGGTCGTGGGACACCAAACCGTCCATCTCGGTGCTGAACACGGTGCCTCCACACACGGATTCGTTGGGCGTCTCCACCAAGACTAAAGCGGGACTCGTCACTGAAGATGACCCGCTGCCATTCTGAGTCACTCCATGACAGTCTGGTACGACACCACTGCAGTCTTTGGTGACGGTGACGTGGTGTTAAGGACAGTCGTGGTAACGGTCTGTGTGCATGTAGTCCTGCGTGGTGCAGCCGTCTGCCGATGGTGCTGCACTAACAGGAGGACTCCACTGCTTGCTGGGTGTCTGTAATGGCGGTGTTGGGTCAGTCAGGTACAGAGATAAGACCGCACCCTGCTTATGTCCTGTGTGCAGTCAAATGTAAAACCGTGTTCTCATGTGTCACCGTATCAAACCTACCCACCAAGTTTCATTCCTGTGGGGGATTCCTCTGGGGTGCAGCAGCTTTTTTGATGATGAGTGGATATGTATGTTTGTTTGTTTGTTTGTTTGTGTATTTAGCAGGGTTTTTTTTTTCTTTCTTTTTTTTTCTTTTTTGTGGTCGTAAAAACATTCCTCACATTTGAAGCAGGTTGCTTCCTGCCAGCTTTTCAGATGCCTACGCCTTTAACCCACAACCTATGTTTTCTTTATGCTCGCACCATGTGACCCGCTGAATGTGACCAGGGGAAAATCCTGCGCGCTTCCCGCTGTGTCAATTAATCCGATTGCGTTTGTGCCAACAGCGATGAGCACAATGGTCCTCCGCTCTTCGCCCGCTGCTGCTCTCCCATCGGCTACACAGGCCAACGCGTTGGCAAACAGCCCCCTATAAATCCTTTCCTGGCAGAGACTCCCCATACTGTACTTATCCGTTTCCTTTACCGTGCCCCCCTGCCTTCCCACCCACCTACACCCTGATCCGGGGGGTTATTCTTCTGTTCCTTTCACCCGCAGCTCGGCCGCTGCCTCTCTGATTGGAGACCGATCTGGGATCATCTCTGTTAAAGCGATTCCTGTTCGCCCCCTCGTCTTTATATAGATTGAGAAGGTACGTGCGCTGAGGGGCGGCTGACGTGGTGGAGAGAGGTCTTAATATTGTCTTACCGCCTAGAGATGAATTATTAGTGTGGGTGCGCTGTGGTGGGACAGCAGAGCTTTCTCACAGTTACTGTGTCGTCACGTCTGATTGTGAGGGGCAGTTAATGAGGTACGGTAAAATTGAAGACCCTTCAAATGACCGAAACGCTAGTTTGACCAGGCCAGAGCACATTGTCCTCCAGATTTAACCCATCAGTGAAGTGGAACACACTCACACACACACACACACACAGACACTCGCACACACGCACACACTCACACACACACATACAGACACACTCACACACACACACACACAGACGTACACTCACACAGACACACACGCACACTCAGACACACTCACTCACACAGACACACACACACTCACACACAGACACTTACACACACACACACACTCACACACAGACACTTACACACACACACACACACTCACACACAGACACTTACACACACACTCACACACAGACACTTACACACACACACACACACTCACACACAGACACTTACACACACACACACACTCACACACACAGACACTCACAGACACACACACACTCACAGAGACACACACAATCACACTCACACACATGCAGACACACACAGACACTTACACACAAACACACTCACACAAACAGACACACACACTCACACACACACAGACACAATCACACTCACACATGCAGACACACACTCACACAGACACACGCACAGACAGACAGACACACACTCACACAGACACACACGCACAGACAGACAGACACACACAGACTCACACTCACACACACACAGACGTACACTCACACACACACACACGCACAGACCCACACTCACACACACAGACGTACACTCACACACTCACTCACACAGACACTCACACACACACGGAGACACACAGAGAGAGAGAGAGACACACACTCACACAGACACTTAGACACACTCACGCACACAGACACACACTCACACAGACAGACAGACAGACAGACACACACACACACAGTAGTGACCACGCCTGTTAAAAGTGACTGGTGATGAGCAGAGATGGAGTGAAACTCTGCTGAGTCTGGGTGGTGTAATTATCGGTGGATGTACAACGCGAGCTGTGTATCTGTGCTGTTCATGCTTCCTCGTTACCGAAGGAGGTGTGGGAGAGGTCCAGAGGCTCAGAGGTGAGGGATGAGTCTTTTGTTTGCTTGTGTAAATGACTGTTGTCCATTCTCCTCCACAGTGAAGCGATGCCTGCAGGCCATTCGGTTCATTCTGCCCAAAGACACGGCCATGAAGGTGCTGGTGAAGTGGTACAACATCTACAATGCTCCCGGCGGTCCCAGCATTCACCAGGAGTGGAACCTGTTTGTCACGTGCTTCATGACGCTAATGGGCTACAACACTGAGCGACTGGCTTGGACACGAAACGTGAGTAACTGCTCGCTGTAATTTTTGTGTGCCCACCAACACTGTTTGTGATCATGTTTCCATCCTCTCTTGGCATTTACTCTCACACGCGCGTTCACACAGCCAGGAACAGGAGCCCAAATACCTTCAGATGTACTTAAGTATGGAGAGTACCAGTACTAAAGTATGTACCTTCAGATGTACTTAAGTATGGAGAGTAACAGTACTAAAGTATGTACCCTACGATGTACTTAAGTATGGAGAGTACCGGAACTAAAGTATGTACCTTCAGATGTACTTAAGTATGGAGAGCAGCAGTACTAAAGTACGTACCTTCAGATGTACTTAAGTATGGAGAGTAACAGTACTAAAGTATGTACCTTCAGATGTACTTAAGTATGGAGAGCAGCAGTACTAAAGTACGTACCTTCAGATGTACTTAAGTATGGAGAGTACCAGTACTAAAGTACGTACCTTCTGATGTACTTAAGTATGGAGAGTACCAGTACTAAAGTATGTACCTTCAGATGTACTTAAGTATGGAGAGTACCGGAACTAAAGTATGTACCTTCAGATGTACTTAAGTATGGAGAGTACCAGTACTAAAGTATGTACCTTCAGATGTACTTAAGTATGGAGAGTACCAGTACTAAAGTATGTACCTTCAGATGTACTTAAGTATGGAGAGTACCAGTACTAAAGTATGTACCTTCAGATGTACTTAAGTATGGAGAGCAGCAGTACTAAAGTACGTACCTTCAGATGTACTTAAGTATGGAGAGTACCAGTACTAAAGTACGTACCTTCTGATGTACTTAAGTATGGAGAGTACCAGTACTAAAGTATGTACCTTCAGATGTACTTAAGTATGGAGAGTACCAGTACTAAAGTATGTCCCTTCAGATGTACTTAAGTATGGAGAGTAACAGTACTAAAGTACGTACCTTCAGATGTACTTAAGTATGGAGAGTAACAGTACTAAAGTACGTACCTTCAGATGTACTTAAGTATGGAGAGTAACAGTACTAAAGTATGTACCTTCAGATGTACTTAAGTATGGAGAGTAACAGTACTAAAGTATGTACCTTCAGATGTACTTAAGTATGGAGAGTAACAGGAGTATGGTTTATTACGGCGTGTGGACGTGTCTCTGTACTGTGTCTATTTACCCACAAAGTCAGGAGCAGTCTGTCTGATCTGTGTACTGACCCCGTCCTGCTCTACCTGCCCCCTCCAGGTGCTCCGTGACGTAGTCCAGGTCTGAAATGGACCGGATGCTAAGAATCCGTGAATGAGCTTGTTATGCTTTCACATGTTCCGGTTTTATGTAGACATGAACCGACAGGAACGACAGATTTCCCATAATGCAGTGGAGTAAACAGTGGTGTATCAGACTCTGAGTGAAAATACAAAGTCGTCCTAAATGAAAGCACTTCGGTACAGTAACGAACTACATGTACCTCCATACTGTCCACCACTGATTCAGTGCGTCCCTATTTATGTGATCCAGTGGAGCTGAGGCAGCGCACTAAATCCATTTGAACAGGAGTTATTATTATTATTATTATTATTATTATTATGCTCTCAGTGGAATCATTCTGCTGCAGTACCACAATAGCTATACGTGATATTGACCGGCCCTAGTCTTATTACTCAGGACGTGAGTCATATAGTTCATATTACTCATATAGGGCATCTGAGTAAATACGATTTATAAAAGTACCTCGTTAAATAAAGTCAGCTGGTGCTGGTAGGATTTAACAAGCTGAGGCCATGGCAAACAGCTCTAGTAATAATAATAATAATAATAATAATAATAATAATAATAATAATAATAATGGGTTACACTTCTGTAGCGCCTTTCACATACCCAAGGATGCTTTACAATCTCAAACAAACAAACAAAAAATTAATCATGAATGAAAATGTTCAGAGAAAAGATTTTAAGTGAGCTTTGAAGATGGAAAGAGAGGGTGAAGTGCAGATAGATGAAGGGAGGGAGTTCCAGAGTGTGGGGGAGCAACACTAAACGATACGTGTTCCTGAGCAGTCCGTTCTTACTCGTTTTTACACCCACTGATGAAGACGGATGCACAGTACTGATTTATATGACCTCTCAAATTCAGTGAGGTGCTTCAGTCGGCAGACTAACTGGAGACTGAAGGTGGTGCTGCTGAAGTCTACGTATGAGATGTAGCTTCACTGGCTCATTAACAGTGAGGAAAGCTTGTTTTTCCATGCGGGCCCTTTAAATCGAGCACCTGGAAGTCTTTCACTCCTGTTGTTGACTCTCGTCCTCCTTCCTCCGCAGCTCCATTTTGAAGTGCCCCTCTCTCCCGTAATAGCTCCTAAGAAAGCCCGTCCTGCGGACACCGGCTCTGATGAGGTAAGTGGCCTGTATGTCTAAATCATGGCTTAACAGTATGCTTTCCCAGGATTCCCGGTGTCTGGCCTTTATGGCCAGGTGCCTCGTCTCGTTTCACACCAGAATCTGAAATTTGGTGATTTTAGCAGGTACAAATCTAGTTGATATGTCTGATATTTCTCGTGCTGGTGATGTTATTCGCTTATTAGAAGGTTTGAGCTAAAGGGAGCTAATATTAAAGGCAATCTGAAAAATACAGTGAGTCTGCTCTACCCCGGAAATCCACATTTATATTTGAGGCATTTAGCAGACGCTCTTATCCAGAGCGACTTACAACCGTGCTTAGTGTTCCTATAGGATAATATTCCAGCTAATACAGGAAGGTTAGAGCCTAAACTCACCATGAGCTCAGACACTGCCCGAACAGGGGGCCAGTGCTGATACCTATAGAGATCAATACACAGACATATATAAAGCAAAAGTGCACTACCTGGCAACCCAGCCCAGAGCTCATACCTATAGAGATCAATACACAGACATATATAAAGCAAAAGTACACTACCTGGCAACCCAGCCCAGAGCTCATACCTATAGAGATCAATACACAGACATTTATAAAGCAAAAGTGCACTACCTGGCAACCCCAGCCCAGAGCTCATACCTATAGAGATCAATACACAGACATATATAAAGCAAAAGTGCACTACCTGGCAACCCCAGCCCAGCGCTCATACCTATAGAGATCAATACACAGACATATATAAAGCAAAAGTGCACTACCTGGCAACCCCAGCCCAGCGCTCATACCTATAGAGATCAATACACAGACATATATAAAGCAAAAGTGCACTACCTGGCAACCCAGCCCAGCGCTCATACCTATAGAGATCAATACACAGACATATATAAAGCAATAAGTGCACTACCTGGCAACCCAGCCCAGCGCTCATACCTATAGAGATCAATACACAGACATATATAAAGCAAAAGTGCACTACCTGGCAACCCAGCCCAGCGCTCATACCTATAGAGATCAATACACAGACATATATAAAGCAATAAGTGCACTACCTGGCAACCCAGCCCAGAGCTTATACCTATAGAGATCAATACACAGACATATATAAAGCAAAAGTGCACTACCTGGCAACCCCAGCCCAGTGCTCATACCTATAGAGATCAATACACAGACATATATAAAGCAAAAGTGCACTACCTGGCAACCCCAGCCCAGTGCTCATAGCTATAGAGATCAATACACAGACATATATAAAGCAAAAGTGCACTACCCGGCAACCCAGCCCAGCGCTCATACCTATAGAGAACTGTACACAGAAATATATAAAGCAAAAGTGCACTACCTGGCAACCCAGCCCAGCGCTCATACCTATAGAGATCAATACACAGACATGTATAAAGCAAAAGTGCACTACCTGGCAACCCAGCCCAGCGCTCATATCTATAGAGATCAATACACAGACATATATAAAGCAAACGTGCACTACCTGGCAACCCAGCCCAGCGCTCATATCTATAGAGATCCATACACAGACATATATAAAGCAAAAGTGCACTACCTGGCAACCCAGCCCAGCGCTCATACCTATAGAGAACTGTACACAGAAATATATAAAGCAAAAGTGCACTACCTGGCAACCCAGCCCAGCGCTCATACCTATAGAGATCAATACACAGACATGTATAAAGCAAAAGTGCACTACCTGGCAACCCAACCCAGCGCTCATACCTATAGAGAACTGTACACAGAAATATATAAAGCAAAAGTGCACTACCTGGCAACCCCAGCCCAGCGCTCATACCTATAGAGATCAATACACAGACATGTATAAAGCAAAAGTGCACTACCTGGCAACCCCAGCCCAGCGCTCATACCTATAGAGATCAATACACAGACATGTATAAAGCAAAAGTGCACTACCTGGCAACCCCAGCCCAGCGCTCATATCTATAGAGAAGAAAAGTTCATTATAAGTGCAACACAAGAACATACACACAACTTACACCTCTACTAGTGCTTACTCGCTTACACAAAGACCGTGAGAGACCCCGCTGTTCGGACAGTCCACCATCTGGGCTCCAGGACAGAGAGGAGTCTGGTCGCTTGTCCTCCATGCGTCCTCAGGGATGGTGGGTCGAGTCGAGCTCTACTTGAAGCTGGAAGGGCTCGAGGGACAGATCGACTCTTCACCATTGGTTAGGGAGGGGCTGGTCCAGTCTTGGCTTTGTAGGCCTCAGAGTTTTAAATCTGATCTGGCAGCTACAGGGAGCCAGTGAAGGGAGCGCAGCAGTGGATTGACGTGGGTAAACCCCACCCCTCCAGAAATCCCACCACCCGTGTTCAGGCTCTTTATTTGTCAGTCCTTGTAGGAACGAACTGTTCACCGCCAGCGTTTCTACTCCCTAAAACCCTGATCGGCTTACGGCACGGCCCAGTCTACTCTCTGCAGGGCTGGTTAACCCACCATGCTGTTACTCTCCAGCCCATGACTAAGAGAGGCTAGCAGGCCTGATGGACGCAGTGAAGCGTGCTGTGAGCATCCCACGGCTCTCCCGTGACAGCAGCTAGCAGCCTGTTGTATTCTCTTTAACTGTGATATTAATGCTGGTTTATGAGGAGCGCTCGGTTCCGTTTCCTCTGCAAGTCTGATACAGTGACCTTAACACCACCCGGGACCCCTAAGCACAGTCGGCGTTCAAGCAGTCGTGAGCTAGGAAACCAGCCCTGTGACCGGAGGGTCGCTGGTTCGATTCCCTGAGGCGGCTGAAGTACCCTTAAGCAAGGCACCCCCCACCTTCTCCTCGGGCTCCGTGGATGGGGCTGCCCTCTAGCTGTATGTGTGTGTCACTGCAGAGAGAAGCTAAATGCAGAAGCCAAATTCCTCTGGGTACAAACACAACGTGTTCCGTGTTCTGGGCCAGGATGGCAACCTGGAACCTACAAAGTCAGGGTGATCTGTATAGTCATACACGGTGCCACCATCTATAACCAGCATATCCTGGTAGTAAAACAGCCCACATTAAGTGAGTCCCCTTGTGTGGTAGTACCTTCAGGCTCCTGCAGGTGGCGCTGCACGAGGACAATGAGGCTATAAACCCCTGTGGGGTGTGAGTGACGGGATCCATAGATTGGGAGGAGGTGCTACAGTGCAGGGAGTGTCTCGTTCCATGTGTGGAAAATGGCTCCAGAGCAGATGTTAATGATTGGCTAAAAGGAGGGACTGCATGTGGGCGTGGCCAAAGACCATAGTGTGAAGGAAGTAGCTGAATTTTTTATAATTATTATATTATATAATTATAGTGGAAAAAGTAATGCCTTAAATAATACATTGACTATATATTCGTATTATGAATGTGTATGTGAATAAATATGTATATTTAAAATATATATCATATGCATGTGTATATTCTAAAAAATAATAATAATAATAAATAATAATAAATAAAGATAAATCTATTTTTGAAAATTAAATTTAAAAACTTCAGTAATAATTTAGTTATATAGTGTGTGTGTGTGTGTGTGTGTGTGTGTGTGTATATATATATATATATATATATATATATATATATATATATATATATATATATATATATATATATATATATGATAATAATCTATGTGCTTTAATAATAATTATAGTAATGAATGTTTATTTATAGAGCCCCTTTCATATCGTTGGCGGCTCAAAGTGCTTTACAGACAGTTGCCAGAGCGTTGCCTCGTGTCATGTTTGTCGAGGGTCAGTGAATGAGCGCTGCTGCCATTCTGAGTTAGTGTATTGTAGAGCCTGTGGGCTGATGGGGGTCTCGGGGTTGGGAGTGTACATGGGGGGGGCGTTCTCAGGCTGATGGCCTTTTCCTTTTTAAGGAAAGAAGGAATCCACAAGTTTTTGACTCTCCTCCTCTTGCTCTCCACAGGACTGGGCTTACCTGTGTGCCTCGGACTATCACTGCCGGGTTTTGGTCCACCCGATGGCAGGGCTTCCCGGTCTGGAACCAGCAGCACCCCCTGTTGGTATGGATGACGGTGGGCCAGTGGCGGGTCTGGAGCCCTCTGCTCTGCTCTTCCCTCACATTCCCGCACTGTTCTATGTCCTGCACCTGCTTTACGAGGACCTGAAACTCGACGAGCTCCAGCGCAGCGGTGCCCGTGCCCTCGTGGGCCTCCTGCAGCAGCTGGCCAGGTACTTTCTCAATACAGTAAAATGAGTGAAGTCGTTAATGGTCTGGAGTGTTTTCAGGAAGCATGAAGTGCCTAAAATAGATATACGGTGATGGGACAGAAATATTCAGATACTCATTTTATAGTTAATGTTAAATAACCGTGTGAAAAAGTTTGAACACCCAGGTCAAACAAGCTAATAAGCAGTAGTTGTGTACATATGCCAGTCAGCCCGGTATCTACACCCACTGACCATACAGGACACTCTGTAGGTGTACAGGTCCAGACTGTAGTCCATCTGTTTCTCTGTGTACTGTACTACCCTGTTCTTCAATGGTCAGGACCCCCACAGGACCACCACAGAGCAGGTATGATGTGGGTGGTGGATCATTCTCAGCCCTGCCGTGACACTGACGTGGTGGTGGTGTTAGTGTGTGTGGTGGGAGTGGATCAGACACAGCAGTGCTCTACAAAAAACCTACATGACTTCATTAGCAGGCTGCTAGTGGAGCTCCGTAGGCGACCCTGCCGGCCTGCAGTGATGGCAGAGGAGGGTGGAGTTCAGCTCCTCACTGCTTAAACACATTTAGGGCATCATGTGACTTCAAAGAGGCGGATGACCGTTAGTTATTATCCCCACCCAGAACTCTTCAGTGATGTGAAGCTGAACCCAGCTCTTTAATCCCCAGCTTCATGACCACATTTCCCCGTTCCACCTTAAATGGTGCAGCAACCTCGAGTACCAGAATGTATCTGCTGGGCTATTTAAGGTGGAACGGGAAGTTGTGCCAGGTAGCGCCGAGACATCAGCGTATTCCCAGCGATCTTTACACGTGTTATGAAGAAAATGACCATAAAACGCTGTTACCATGGTGATCTTACAGTACAGCGGCTTTAACAGAGACACGCTCATATTTATGGGTCTCTCTGGCCGCTTGTGCAGCCATCTTGCCCATGATCCGCAGGGCATTCTGGGAATTTTCTCCTAATACTCCCTATGGAGTGTGCCTCTGGAAAATGAGCCATGTAGCCCCGAGACTTCACCCTACCCCTCCGTTTCAACACCAGTCAGGACCACCGTACCCCTAGACATGACTGTGTATAATAGAGGACGAGGTCTCAGTGTTGGGGTGAAGTCCTGGTCTGTGGAACCTTTAAAGGAGTTAAAAGACAAACGCCTTTAATAAAGACCACCACGTCTGCAGCGCTGATTAGAGACCGGCAGGAGAATTCAGGTGTGCGGTTTTCCTAAGGCAAGTTCCCAACGAATCCATCCCGCATCACGAGGAAGGTGAAGCGGAATTGATCAGTATAGCAGCTCTAAATCGACAGTTGCGCTGACGGTTCTCTCGGGCGCGTAGTCAGCTTGAAACACTCAGCAGCTTGTTTCAGAAAATGTCAAGAGCTTGTTTGCTTTGTGTGGATGGGGAACAGAGAAGCTGAGAGGCCTGGATGGCTCTTCAGGGAGGTTGTGTGTGCACGTGTGTGTGTGTGTGTGTGTGTGGGCTGGAAACCTGGCCCGTTGTGTGCTTGTGTCAGAAGAACTCAGCGGGAGTGAGGATTTAGGCACTCTGTTTGATAGTGGGGTAATTAAGGTGTTAAGGGGTCGCGGTAATGAGGCTGATGCTCCGGGTTTGATGTCTAAATATGAAACGAGGCCTGCGGCACATCACCGCTCTCCCCAGCTAGCGAAGGCTTCCCAGCGCGGTGTTAAAGGGCCACTCTGGTACAGAGTGAGGGAGAGAGGGTTTGGTGTGAGGTGTGTACAGAGTGAGGGAGAGAGGGTTTGGTGTGAGGTGTGTACAGAATGAGGGAGAGAGGGTTTGGTGTGAGGTGTGTACAGAGTGAAGGAGAGAGGGTTTGGTGTGAGGTGTGTACAGAGTGAGGGAGAGAGGGTTTGGTGTGAGGTGTGTACAGAGTGAGTGAGAGAGGGTTTGGTGTGAGGTGTGTACAGAGTGAGTGAGAGAGGGTTTGGTGTGAGGTGTGTACAGAGTGAGGGAGAGAGGGTTTGGTGTGAGGTGTGTACAGAGTGAGTGAGAGCGGGTTTGGTGTGAGGTGTGTACAGAGTGAGTGAGAGAGGGTTTGGTGTGAGGTGTGTACAGAGTGAGTGAGAGAGGGTTTGGTGTGAGGTGTGTACAGAGTGAGGGAGAGAGGGTTTGGTGTGAGGTGTGTACAGAGTGAGGGAGAGAGGGTTTGGTGTGCGGTAGAGTGAGTGAGAGGGTTTGGTGTGAGGTGTGTACAGAGTGAGTGAGAGTGGGTTTGGTGTGAGGTGTGTACAGAGTGAGGGAGAGAGGGTTTGGTGTGAGGTGTGTACAGAGTGAGTGAGAGAGGGTTTGGTGTGAGGTGTGTACAGAGTGAGGGAGAGAGGGTTTGGTGTGCGGTAGAGTGAGTGAGAGGGGGTTTGGTGTGAGGTGTGTACAGAGTGAGTGAGAGTGGGTTTGGTGTGCGGTAGAGTGAGTGAGAGGGTTTGGTGTGAGGTGTGTACAGAGTGAGTGAGAGATCCTCCCTGTAGGTCTGATATCAGGATCAGTGTAAGTATTAATCATGTGACCGTGATGAACAGTCCGATCGGACGACTCCGTCCTGCTAATTGTGTTTCCTCCTTCATCCCTCTCTCCCGCTTCCCATCAGGGACCTACAGCTGGAGGAGTACATTGATCTGTACTGGCGCGATTACCCCTCATTCATCAAGACCTTCAAGGAAGCCTGCGTGATCGATCAGGGTAAGTGGCCGGTCGATGGGTTAGGGCCCTCTCATTAGAGGCTAAAGGCATCTCTATTCATTTAACAAATGAGTCTAACCGGCAGGTTGAGCCGCTTTCGCGAGCGCATGGCTGTGCGTGTGTCCCCTGGACCTGAACTCTGTCTTACTGACCACGTCACCAGACATCCCTGCGCTGTTACGGAATAACTGACTCGCATGCTGCGGGTACTGAGTCTAAGTGTTATCTAGAACTCTGGTGCTCAGCTAGTTAACAGTCTAAAATATAGAACACATGCTAAACCGCTCCATCATCAGGATTAAAGTCCTGGCTGGGTGTAAAACTGCAGTATAAACGTCTAAAGAACGTACCTAGAACGTCTTGCACACTTCAAATGTCAGTGTCTCAGTCAGAAGTACCATCAAACCTAGGCTGGACCTCCTCCGTGCTCCCTTAGTGTGCCTATGGATTTCTAGCTTCTATTCAAATTTCGAGTATTTAGTGCACTATGTAGGGAGCGGGGAGGTGTAGTACACTATGTAGGGAATAGGGAGGTGTAGTACACTATGTAGGGAATAGGGAGGTGTAGTACACTATGTAGGGAATAGGGAGGTGTAGTACACTATGAAGAGAGCCTGGTGGTGTAGTCCACCATGCACAGAGTAGGGAGGTATAGTGCACTATGTAGAGAGTAGGTAGGTGTAGTGCATTGCAGGGAGTAGGGAGATGTAGTGCACTATGCAGGGAGCAGGGAGGTGTAGTGCACTATGCAGGGAGCAGGGAGGTGTAGTGCACTATGCAGGGAGCAGGGAGGTGTAGTGCACTATGCAGGGAGCAGGGAGGTGTAGTGCACTATGCAGGGAGCAGAGACGTGTAGTGCACTATGCAGGGAGTAGGGAGGTCTAGTGCACTATGCAGGGAGTAGGGAGGTCTAGTGCACTATGCAGGGAGGTACAGGACACTATGCAGTTAGTAGTGAGGTGTAGTGCCCTATGCAGGGAGCAGGGAGGTGTAGTGCACCATGCAGGGAGCAGGGAGGTGTAGTGCACTATGCAAGGAGCAGGGAGGTGTAGTGCACCATGCAGGGAGCAGGGAGGTGTAGTGCACTATGCAAGGAGCAGGGAGGTCTAGTGCACTATGCAGGGAGTAGGGAGGTGAAGTGCACTATGCAGGGGGGTGTAGGACACTATGCAGGGAGCAGGGAGGTCTAGTGCACTATGCAGGGAGCAGGGAGGTCTAGTGCACTATGCAGGGAGCAGGGAGGTCTAGTGCACTATGCAGGGAGCAGAGACGTGTAGTGCACTATGCAGGGAGTAGGGAGGTGTAGTGCACTATGCAGGGAGCAGAGACGTGTAGTGCACTATGCAGGGAGCAGGGAGGTGTAGTGCACTATGCAGGGAGTAGGGAGGTGTAGTGCACTACGCAGGGGGGTGTAGGACACTATGCAGTCTATGGATCCTCTCACTCACACCCTGCAGGGATTTATAGCGCCATCGTCCTCGTGCAGCGCCATCTGCAGGAGCCTGGAGGTACCTCCACCCTAAGGCTGATGTATATTTGTCTATGGAGCTGTATGCAGACCTTCCCAGGATGTCTGTTTGTCTTTGATGTTAATTAGCTCTTCTTATGCGTCTGTGTTCTGAGTCCTCTTCACGCGTCTCCGGTTGTATTGTTTGGGTGTAGTTGCTGCGTCTTGTTGTTGTTGCCGTGGTAAAGCTCTTTGTGTTGGGCCGTGTGTGAGAGGAGGTGAGCAGCTGGCCTGTGCGGAGCAGTATTAGGAAGTGAAAGCGTTTGAATGAGCTGCTCTGTTTTTTCTCACGGCGGAGGTGTTTATTCATTACCCTACTGAACAGCGCCACTTCAGAACCGTGTCTGCTGACGGTGATGAGTCTGTGGAACCTTCGTCACAGCAGATTTTATCAGTCAACTGAAACATCGCTGCGTGAAACTCCGAGACCAGCACGAGTCAAAACAGCCGTTCAGCAAACACTGTGTTTCAGCCTCAGTGGAGAAGAGAGCAGACGGCTGAGGAGTCTTCCAGGAGACCTGCTTTCGGTTCCCCACTGAAAACCCCACGTGTGCTGCCTCTGCGTGGCGGGAATGATGCTGCAGCGTCCGTGCTCTCGCAGCACATCCCTGCCTTCCTCCCAGTCAGCGCTTGGATAGACTCCAGAACCCCCATGACCCAGAAACCCAGAGGTTCAGACTATGACTGAGTGCACTGATGACTGAATTACTCTTCGAGTGAGCCATGCAGGTGGTCCGTGTTCTGCAGGGACTGACGGTGTACCCTGGATCATGCTAGTGCTGAATCGTCATGTGGCTCAGCCCTGCTCCGAGTGTGCTGTACAGTGTGGTCTGTTTACCGACGCCCGTTTGTCTGTTTGTGCCTATAAAGCTCAGATGGAGTTGATGAACTGGCCGGCGTACCTGAACAGCGAGGTGCCCTGCGTGTTTGGCTGGCTCAGCGACTGTCTGAGGGGGCAGGACGTGCCTCCGTTCCCCTACCTGCCCAGCATTTGTGAGAGGACCAAGCTGCTCGTGCTGGTAAGATCCCCAGGATGACCTTAAAAACAGCTACACCATTGACTCGGTTCTCAGAGCACTGCTGAAAAGGACATAATAATTTTTTTTTTAATTATTATTTTTTTTTTGGTGTTTCATTCCTTTATCCACTTTTTCACCACTGCTTGATTTAAATCCCAGATAGCAAGCAGATGTGGGCCACACCTGGCAAAGATATGGCACTGCTGGTCCACTGTTGGCACTGGCAATCTGCTGCGAACCCACATGGTGGCTCTCATATTACATATGTGCACTTGGCCCACCTTTCCCAAAACAGACCTGGTCCACTGCTGGCACAGATGCGGCAGAGTCGCCTGCATTTGGCTGAGGCGTGACCCTAATCTAGCACCAATGTGGCCCGTATCTTGCTCCCGGTAGCGGTCCACCCAGGTGCCATCAACCCATCTGGCAGACGGGCCAGATGAAAATGGGAAATGGGGGGCTTGCGGTGTTAATAGGGTGTTAATGAGGGTACTAGCCTAGAGTAGTTGGCTTTAGCTCTGGAGCGAAGGAGTAAAAACGTTGGCACTGTGAGAAGTCTCCTGATGAGGTGGACGATTGAAGAGAACACCGAAGGAACGCCACTCTTGTTACGTAGTGCTGTTCGTTTGTACCGGCAGAATCAACTTGAAATGCCCAACAGGGGGCGCCATTCCATCCCAGTGCAGTGACCGGTAAACCTACACACACACACACAACATTCTTAAACGTCCCCGTCAGGGTCGCGGCTTCGATGCTGCTCTAATCTGGGTCCCACGTCCCGGAAACCCAGATGCACACGTTCTAGGGAAATGTCAAGCAGTTAGACGGCACATTGCTCGGAGCTAACCATAATGACATTTTACCACCGCTGCTTCCTCCCCGGACCACCGGCGGCATTTGCTGTCTGTAGTGCGTGTGTATGTGTGGGAGAGCGAGCGAGAGACAGAGACAGACACAAAGAGAGAGAGAGAGAGAGAGAGAGAGAGAGAGTTCAAAAGTAGGCGTACGTGTTGTGAGAGTTGCCCCACCTTAATTAAAGGATGGAAATGGAGGGCTGAATCACCGGGGAGTTGGGGGGGTGGGGGGGTCTTCTCCAGTCAGGTCAGGGGAAATGACGCACAGCCCCAGCGAGCCGCTGACATGCTGTCATGCAATTACAGGCTGTATTTACCCCGGTACCTCTCCGAGTCAGAACATTACCGACTCCATTTAACCCTCTGACTGGTCCAGCCGCAAATTAGTGCCCGGCGCTCCGACTGTCTCGCTTAAAGGGTCCGTATCCCAGTTTCTGTTTTTCATATATTTAATTTCCCCACTGAGGAGGTTTATCTCCCGACACTCGCGTCTATTGACGTGTGCTGACTGTGTTCATCTCTCTGTTGTACCTGTAAGACTGGTTCATGCAAATGAGCTCTGCTCTTATTGGTCACCTTGCTGATCCGACTAAGACTGAATGGATGGATACGCTGTGTAATAATAAGCCCTCTGGACCAAAAACAAGTCACCCCGTGTGTACAAGGTGGTAGTACCTTCAGGCTCCTGCAGGTGGCGCTGCGCGAGGACAATGAGGCTATAAACCCCTGTGGGGTGTGAGTGACGGGATCCATAGATTGGGAAGAGGTGCTACAGTGCAGGGAATGTCTCGTTCCATGTGTGGAAAATGGCTCCAGAGCAGATGTTAATGATTGGCTAAAAGGAGGGACTGCATGTGGGCGTGGCCAAAGACCATAGTGTGGAGGAAGTAGCTGAATCTGCAGGTGAACTGGATACAGTCTGTAGCTTCCATGTGCACTTCACATGTGAGATCACCTGTCATATAGTCTCACTAGTGTAATTATGGGATGTTGTAGATGTTGCTATTAGAGGTTTTACTTCAGTCAGTAAAATATTCAAAATAAAAACAAGCCAATCTAAATCTAGGTCAAATCTCACTGTACTGGCAGTTTTATAATTATAAATATTAATTACTTATTAAAGTGACTTAAACAAGTGAAATAAAATAAATAAATCATCTTATAATAACTTTACAGCCTTCCCAGAATTAGAAATGGAGGATGCTGGCCAGGAGACGGAGAAGCCTGGACCTGTTTCTGTATAGATTACAGAGTGGGAATTACATTTTTCCGTGATGTGGGTCTCTGAGCCTGTTTATCCGTCTGTTTTAATGAGTTATCTAGTACACTCCTGTGCAGACGTCCGAGACCATTCCAGTCACTCCAGACCTGATATGAATATAAGATCTGCCTGCATGAGGAAAGAGAAACTATATATATAATTGTGTTACTTTAAAATAAAATAGTTTTAAATAAAATTATTTTATAATTTTATGAATTGTGCTTTGACAATACATAAAGTAAATAAAGGGTGTCATCTTCACATAAAGTAAAAGTGTGAGCTTTTATTAATGATAAAGTAAATATTATGGGTGGATCTCTGTTGCGTATTAGCCAGGGGTGTATTTAAGGTGATATGTGGTTTGTTTTATGTAAATGTATGTATTATGGGATGATTTGTGGGGCGTATTTAGGGGTGTATTGTGGGACGTATAGTGGGACGTGTTACGGGGTGTATTATGGGATGTATTGTGGGACGTATAGTGGGACGTGTTACGGGATGTATTATGGGATGTATTGTGGGGTGTATTATGGGATGTATTATGGGGTGTATTATGGGATGTATGATGGGACGTATAGTGGGACGTGTTACGGGATGTATTATGGGATGTATAGTGGGACGTGTTACGGGGTGTATTATGGGATGTATTATG
>JAMWET010007811.1:387500-392500 GCA_024036415.1 Prochilodus magdalenae | reverse complement strand
TGGCTCTGCCGATCAGGGACGCCATCAGCCAGTGCAGAGAGCACCCCTGCTCCGATTGGTCCGAAGACGTTTGTGCTCTGATTGGACGACAGGACTTAACCAAGCAGGCCCATAAAGTTTCCCTGGCTAAAGGAAAGCCGGTAAGCAAGTTAAACCTTTGACCTAGGTCCCTTCAGTGGTGTCCTGATGGGTCAGTGAATCCAACTGGCAACCCTCTGGTCACAAGGCTGGTTCCCTAGCCTCCAGCCCATGACTGCCCCCCCCCGGCCCGGTGCCTCTGGGTTGTCAGGTGCCGTTGGGCTCAGCTGTGTTGGGCTCATTACTGTATTAAGTGGATGTCTTCCTTTATTGGTCTTTAATTGGCTCGTTGTTTTCGTTTGCTTGTTTGTTTTTGAGATGGTTGGGCTGAACGTGCCACTGGAGCCTCCTGTTACCAGCGAGGCGGACGAGGAAGAGGATGGGATGGCAGATCTTCACCCGGAGGTAACAGGGCTGATCTGGAGTCAAGATTTGCGCGTGCAGGAGGTGCGGCGCCTGCTTCAGAGCTCCAGACCCGTCCGGGTCAACGTGCCCCATCTGCCGGAGGTCAGCGATCACGAGTACATCGAGGAGAAGGAGAATAAGTGAGTGAACCCGGCTCTTTAGGGAGCTGCAGCGATTTGTGCAGGATGCCCATTCATTGTACTTTAAATGGGTCCAAAATTCAGGTTGGTAATTTTTTCAATGTTGGCGAGGAAGAATAGCCGGAGCCACGTAATATAGGGACCACTACACCGAGGCTTCAGCGCCTGAACATGGTACCAGATCTCTTTAGGGTCTTGTACTTGTACCTGTGACTGAACCATACCGAATAGTCTTTAGTCCCTCCACCAGCACCAGTACCAGCTGGGACTCGGTTGGGCATGTACTGGAAGTTTCTGGATGTAGCCATGTCAGTGTTCAGACACTCTCACATCAGAGAACTGGTCAGCTGGTCCAGATGTGGTGTAGGCCTTCCCTGGCACAGTTCCGAGGAGAATTCCCTGTAGGCTGGGATTGTATCCACTGCTGGTAGACCCGTATGACCGTACGCTTCCACACACCTGCAGATTCAGCTACTTCCTTCACACTATGGTCTTTGGCCACGCCCACATGCAGTCACTCCTTTTAGCCAATCATTAACATCTGCTCTGGAGCCATTTTCCACACATGGAACGAGACATTCCCTGCACTGTAGCACCTCTTCCCAATCTATGGATCCCACCACTCACACCCCACAGGGATTTATAGCCCCATCACCCTCGTGCCTGAGGGTACCACCTTAAACACACATAGGGGCCTCAGAAAAACTCTGAGATCTGTCTGATCTATCTGGTGATCTTACTTCTAAGATGTTTCAGAGTAGATCGGATACAAGATAATCCAACAGGAAGGCACAACTGAGGTGCAGGAAATTCTAAGCTACAGAGAAAATAAGAGTCGGAACCACCACCTGGAAGACCTGGTAGAGGTGTGATCTGTGAGAGAGAGAGAGATCTGTGAGAAGACAACGGAAAGGATGTGTAGCTGTCACCGAGGCTCCTCAGTGAGAAAGGGAGACCCAAAACACGAGCGTCAGCACTACAGCCCTGAAAGTAGGACGGCGTTACAGACTCATGAGTCTACATTCAGAGTTGGGATTGCTCGAATGGTGAGAACCAGGGAAATGCAACCAGCTTCTTAGAGGTGTTTACAAGAAGCCTGGAGATTTCTCTGAAACCTGAAACTGAAATTATATAAATGAAAGGTTGGTGTCTGACTTCTGCACACTACTGAATAAACAGTGAGTAATAAGCTGTAGATCCAGAGGAAAGTATGCGCCGCCTGCTCGCATGTGCGTGCGTATAGACAGTGCGCACGTCTGCTTTCGAATGTTTCACCGCCGCGTTAGAAGGAGATGGTAATTCTCAGCGTCTGCAAAGGTGGAGTAGTATGGAGAAGGCACATAAAGGTGAACCACAGTGTTTCTCAAATTTACATTTGACTTTTGTTTGATTACAGACCAAATGAGCCCAAGATATTTCATGTCCTGTCTGGTCCGACTCGTTTCATTTAATAAATGTCCGTTCCGTCATTTCAGGCCTGCAACACGTTCCACAAAAGTCGGGGGGGGAGTAGGAATTCACAACTAATAGTGAAGCAGAAACGTGATGAATAAAAATATGATTGTGTCGACTGGTGTTCAGGATTCCTACATTCCTCTCTCTACAGTGTAGAACATCATTAAACGATTTAAAGAGTCAGGAGGAATTTCGGGTCAAGCCGAACACATGCAATCTCTGATCCCTCAGAAGGCAGTGCATCAAGAACAGGCATTCAGCAAGTGAGCCCTGCTCTTATTGGCCACCTTGCAGTGTGCCTCATTCAAAGGGCAGTCCCTGCTGACATGCTCCGAGTTGGACATGAACAAGCGCAGCTGAGGTCCCTAAGGCTAACGGTACACGGGCCGACACGGAGGTACGTTTACAGACGCCACTTCTAATGTTCCTGTGCCGGGCGGAAGCCTCATGTTAACCAAGTCCAGAAGCGGCGCCGACTTCTCTGGGTTCTGGAATGGTACACCACACAGTGAAAACCTGGACTGTGGTCAGGTGAATCAGTGTTCCAGCTACTTTGCGGAAGAAATGGACGCCATGTGTTTCAGACCGAAGACGAAATGGACTGCCCAGACTCTCCGAAGGCCAGGGTCAGTCATGGTATGGGGTCAGTGTCTCGGTGTCCCTGATTCGGGTCATTTACAGTTTGTGTGATGCAGTCAGTGAGATCTCAGAGCAACATATTCTCGTTAAGGAAAACGTGTGTTCCAGGGACGTCCTGCGTTTTTCAATGAGTGCAAAACCACATGCTGGACACATTACGAAGGCGTGGCTGTGGAAGAAGGGGGTCTGGGTACTGAACTGACCTTCCTCCGGTCCTGACTGTCCCCAGGAGAGAATGTGTGGAGAACTTGGCCGTGTGTTTGTAGGAGGAACACCTGAAACACATCATCGCTTGGTATCCTTGGTGCCAAAACCCCTGAACAGTGCTGAGAGAAGGAATGGGAATGTTACACAGTGGTAAATGCTTAGCCGTCCCAACTTTTGTTTGGAATGTGTTGCAGGAATGGATGTAAATTAATTAGGGCTGGCCCGTATACTGTCTTTTAGAGATTTGGCACTGATCAGAAGTGAATATTCGAAGCTAGTTGGGGGGGAGCGTTATTTAATATAAGCCCACTCGTTTAGCCCTGACGGCGACTTTCATGTCCTGGTCGTTGCCTCTACTAAACCAAGTAAGGCTCTCGCTACTTGAACAGATCTGAATCCAACAACTACTCAGTTATCGTTCTAGCTCTGTCCTTTTGGTGAGAAAGAGTAGAGAAGAGTCTGCAGCTGATAAGCTGAGCCACAGTACCCCACACCTGACAGGCTTGTCATTTAGAAATGGCTGGTGACGATAGCTATCTTTCTAGCTAAGGCGGCGCTAAGGCTAGCTATATTAGCTTTAGCTGGACAGCACATAACCCAGCTAACAACCGGAACATGAAGATGCGGGTTCACAGTAAGAAACACCCTGTAAACCCCACGGTCTAGTCAAGGGTCTCCACACAGGGCCAGTCTGGTGTTAGCCAGGGGAGCTAAGGTTAGCTAGGTGCTGTAGCTATAGCTAGCTAGCATCAGAGCCCACTGCCATCAACCTGTGTTTCTCTTCATTGGCGTAAGACTGTGACTCAGTGTATCAGCTGCAGCCGGTTCCTCTTCTCAGCTCAGAGAAAGATCTAGAACGATAACAGAGTCGTCTTCCGGACTCGGATTAAACTACAGTGAACACAGAACCGCAGCACGGTGAGCAGACCGACCTCAGCCGCTCAGTCGAGGTCTGGAGCTGGGCGTGTTCACAGGCGGGTCGGAGTGAAAGAACCGAACCCTGGTTAACCCCCGGTGGAGCTGAATGAACGAGGAGGAGACTCTGAAAAGGTCTACAGGGTCTGTGATGGGTGTAGCGCCTTTCTCTAAACGGAACTGTGTGTTTTACAGGTTGCATTTACGGAAGAACAAACGAGACAAGCGAATATCGAAATCTCCAAAAATAAAATACCAAATGAATATCTGAATATCTGAATACCCAAATACTCGGTTCAGCCCTGATGGTACGAATGAAATAAATCTGAAATATCTTGGGTTCATTCTGTCTTTGAAATCAGCCAAAATAAATGTAAATGTAAAAATGTAAGATATGCTTTGTTTGTTTGTTTGTTTGTTTGTTTGTTATTATTTTCTCCCTGTACTGTTTGTACATCTGATAGCTGCTTGTTGTATGACCCCCTCCCCTCGAACTGCCAGATATCTGTTATAACTGAACTCTGTTGCTTTCTTTGTGCCAGGCTGCTGCAGCTGTGCCAGCGCACCATGGCTCTGCCCGTAGGCCGAGGCCTCTTCACGCTGTTTTCCTACCACCCTGTGCCAACGGAGCCCCTGCCGGTGCCCAAGCTAAACCTGACTGGTAAGCCCTTCTATGCCCATTTCTGGCCCGGTGGACTCGAGTTCAGCTCAGTGTAGCGATTTCCCTGCACGATTTCCACATCTGCTAATCACAGGCAGAGGGGTCACTAAATCGTGCCGCACTAAACCCCTGCAGGATTGAAACTGGACACGCAACTGCCTCACACGTCCGATTCACACAGCCTGCCTCTTTGTGGTGTGATGGATTTGTCCGTGTGATGCATGCTGCAGCTCCCAGACGATGGCCTTTCACATGTTCAGAGCAGTGAGGAAGTCAAACAGCACATCACTCAGGACGGACTACGAGTCCAGTCCGCCCCTCTGCTAAATAATGTCCTATATGAATAAGCTCACTGGACAACCTCCCTGCATGTAGTCCCTCCACCAGCACCAGTAACGGCTGGGACTGGATTGGGCATGTCTGTGGGAGCAGTCTGCATGTCTAGGTTTAATACTCCTGTGGCCATGGAGGTGATTAGAACACCCGAATTCAGTAATTTG
>JAMWET010007811.1:360000-382500 GCA_024036415.1 Prochilodus magdalenae | reverse complement strand
CTACGTTTTTCACTGGTTCTGTATTTTAGCTTTAGCATTGCTTGAATGAGATTTAGGTCTTTCTCTTCAAGTCTCAGTTTCATTATCCATTCCAGTATTGGAGCTACACACTCTTCTTTTTTCGGTCTGTCTCTTTTTCGAACTTCGCTCTCATCCTGTTGTTTTTCTCACATGAAAGGCAAACGTAAAACACAGTTTCACTATGACACTGCATAGCACCATGGCGCGCTCTGAGCTCTCTCATTTCCAGTCAGGCCAGGCTCTATCGCTACTTTCGGTGGTCACAGTGCATGTGTGTAATCTATAGCTTAATCTATATGCTGAGTATTTACACTGCCCCTTTACCACATGGAGATTGGTGGCCAAGGCTTTCTAGACTCTGGTAGTACTCAATTACGAGAAACCAGCGGAAAACATCCTGTTTTACACACGTTAGTACAAAGAATCAATCAATGAATGAATGAAGAGTGTGCTATTGTTCTTATCTGCCTCCTGCGAGCTCTGCAAATCAGATACTGGTAGCAGGGCAGCGTGCTAAAACACCAAGTGAGCCTGGCAGGGAAATGGTTCACTTCAAGTTAACCCCGAATGTGTTTCTTCGGTATTTAAATGGCTCTCTGAGGTTCTAGATAGAAGATATGTGTGGAAAAGTGTCCAGATCTGGTTCTACACTGTGCCCATCTTCACCCTGTGAGCTGGTCTTACTATAAAACGAGCTGTTCCCCCCTGTGTTGGTGAGCTCTCATGAATAATAACAGAGCTCTGCTCTGATTGGCTGGTTTACAGCGAGATCCCGTCCCCGATGATCACACCGAAGCACCATGTGGAAATAGACTATATAATATGAGCCTCTCTGTAAATAAGCTCCGCCCTCATACTGTTTAGTTAGCTATGCTAGCTACTCGGAGCTAATGCTAGTCGCTAGCGTTCCCTGTGCTAGCTACTGGCTCCATCTGGACACCAACACACAGTAGATTAAAGTTGATCCTCACTATGGAGCTCTCAGTTTAAGATGATCTGCTCCAACCGGCACACACGGATACAATCACACAGCATGGCTGGACTTACAGGCTGCTGTTGGGGTGGTGGTGCTAATAAGGGTGGAGCTGCTGTTCTCTTTAGTCTCTTCAGGGTAAGCAAAACTGCTCCAAGAGTTTGGAAAGCTGTCCGGAGTGAAGTGTGCGGAAAGCTTTGGTATGCTACATGCTACGTTCAGCTCCTCTGTCCAGTTTGGGGAAGTGTTGAAGTCGCTGCCGCTGCCCACAGATCTCTCTGAGTTGTGGAATAGCTTGTTTCCCCTGGGAGCATGGGAACACAGCACGACTCCGCTTCTCTGCAGCACTAGATATTTTCCCATGGTGGACAGGTCCGTAAACAGGGAGGGAAGTTTGGTTTTCCATGATATCCGCACTTGTTTGTGCCTCCATGTCCATGTTTTTCCAGATGTAGCGCGCCAGGCTGCCAGTGCACCAGCTGCACGTAGTTACATAGAATTTCCATGCATGGCATGCAGACACAGCACTGCTGCTGGACACCGCCGTGTCGTCCACCAACCAAAACTATTCAGCCAGCGCCGTCCGTGGGGGGGTCCTCTAACCACTGGTAGTACTAGAGGATGACCAACACTGCACTGTGCAGCAGCAGATGAGCTATCGTCTCTGACTGTCCATCTACAAGGTGGAGCAGCAAGGTAGGAGTGTCTAATAGAGTGGACAGTGAGTGGACACAGTGTCTCAACACTCCAGCAGCACTGCTGTGTCTGATCCACTCACACCAGCACCACACACACTAACACACCACCACCACGTCAGTGTCACTGCAGTGCTGAGAATGATCCACCACCCACATGCTACCTGCTCTGTGGGGGTCCTGTGGGGGTCCTGACCATTGGAGAACAGGGTAATACAGTACACAGAGAAACAGATGGATGCTGGATATTACCCTCACAGTGTGACTCTGAGTGATGGTGAATTGCTGATATGGACTCGCTGCTGAAGCAGAATTGAAGCAGAGCAGGTCCACTAGTCATTTGCAAAGCACAAGCTGCTCATTTGCATTCCTGCGGTCGCCACTGACAACCATACAGGCTCTACTTGCATACCACACACTACAGCATGACTCAGTCAGCAGCTGCTGTGCATGCTTCATTAGGCTACCTGTGTTTGGATTCTCCACACCCTAAACTAAACTACTGTATTTCTATTTTTATCCCCCCCCCCTTCTGCTTCTTCTCAGGGCCACGAGATGACGAGCATCGGGCTCTTGCTGGGCGTATCGGCTGCCAAACTGGGCACCATGGACATGTCCATCACGCGCTTGCTGAGTATCCACATCCCGGCGCTGCTGCCGCCCACCTCCACTGAGCTGGACGTGCCCCACAGTGTGCAGGTGGCCGCTGTCGTGGGCATCGGCCTGGTCTACCAGGGCACCCGCCACCGGCACAACGCTGAAGTGCTGCTCGCAGAGATCGGTCAGCCCTGCTCTTTGGTTTGCTGTGCACTGTCTGGGTGATGTCGGTAGGGGGCAGACTCGGTGTTCATACTCCCGTCTGCTGCGATGGAGGAGACTCTGAGCTGTGTTTGGTGTGTGTGTGTATCTGAGTGTGTGTGTGTGTGTGTATCTGAGTGTGTGTGTGTGTGTGTGTATCTGAGTGTGTGTGTGTGTGTGTGTGTGTGTGTGTGTGTGTGTGTGTGTGTGTGTGTGTGTGTGTGTATCTGAGTGTGTGTGTGTATCTGAGTGTGTGTGTGTGTGTGTGTGTGTGTGTGTGTGTGTGTGTGTAATTGGCTGCTTATCTGATTAGTCAAATCATTCAGTCGCCACATGGGAGTTCACAGCGCACACTAGAGGAAGAAACAGTGTCCCGGTGAAATGATCTTAAGTCACCGCCAGTCAGAAGTTTAGGTACGCCCCTCTAACTGGATGTGGTTGTTTATCTATAAGACCCTACAGTCGTACACTGAACAGCTCCAGAGTCTGAACCAGTCCATATCCTGATCCACCACATCTACTCCTGATGTAGACAGTGTGATACTCCTCCATATCTCCACCTCTAATATATATTTAGTGGTGTAAAAACTTTGATCTCTTTTTCTGCACAGTGTAAAAGCTCTAGCTCTCCTTTCAGGTTAGTGAATATTCATGATGGACCGACCAATAGAATCGCTCCAAACCTGCTTAGTAATAAACCTTGTTCTATCAGCTCCACTGCAGGGTAAGGAAGCTGCTCCACCCTCCTGTACAGCTCCACTCTGGAGGGGCTTAAGGTGGACTGTGTTATTCTGTGAGAAGGTTTAAGGTGGTCTGGATAATTCCACTCTGGAGGGGCTTAAGGTGGACTGTGTTATTCTGTGAGAGGGTTTAAGGTGGACTGTATAATTCCATGAGTGCTAGTTTATAATTTGGTGTCCTCACTTTAATTCTACTGTAGAGCTTTAAGATACAAAGAGGAGAACCTGCTATCAGGAAGAGGGTCTAAACTTCTGACTGGTAGTGTATGTGTAATATCAGCCATGTTGAGACTGTTGTAAGCTGTTATATGTTTTATTCCTGGACATCTTACTTGGTTCTAGATATATTTTGCTTGTTTTTAGAGATATTAATAAGTCAAATAATCAGAGAATGTTGCTTGTTGTAAGACACTTGCTGGAAATCACCAACAGCGTCTGCTTATATAGTGAGAGAATTTGACTAACTAATAATCTAATAATAGGCTCACAGCACTCTGGCCATGAGAAATATCAGAGTTATTGACTATAGTTAAGATCATTGCACTTCATCATCATCATAATAATAATAATAATAATAATAATAATAATATTGTACACTATAATAAATATATTATTTTACAGCCGAGCTTAGTTCAGTGTTGAGGCAGACTCACCGGACCAAAAAACACGCCCCCTGTGACTGAAACATCCGTAACACCATGCAGTCCCTCCCCCAGCACCAGTAACAGCTGGGACTGGACTGGGCATGTACTGGACGAGGTTCTGGATGTAGCCACATCAGTGTTCAGACACTCTCCCATCAGAGAACTGGTCAGCTGGTCCAGATGTGGTGGAGGCCTTCCCTGGCACAGTTCCGAGGAGAATTCCCTGTAGGCTGGGATTGTATCCACTGCTGGTAGACCCGTATGACCGTACGCTTCCACACACCTGCAGATTCAGCTACTTCCTTCACACTATGGTCTTTGGCCACGCCCACATGCACGCCCTCCTTTTAGCCAATCATTAACATCTGCTCTGGAGCCATTTTCCACACATGGAACGAGACATTCCCTGCACTGTAGCACCTCTTCCCAATCTATGGATCCCGTCACTCACACCCCACAGGGATTTATAGCCTCATCATCCTAGTACAGCGCCATCTGCAGGAGCCTGAAGGTACTACCACCTTAAACACTCAAGGGGACTCATTTTGTCTGGTGAGCTACCAGAAACTTGGTGAGCTAAAGCTAACTAGCATGACCAAAAGCTAGCAAGCTAAACCTGCTGTCTGTAGCTGTCTGCGCATTCCTTTATCCATCACCAACATTGTTCCTTCATCCGTCTGTTCCACCATGCATTGCTTCGTCCAACCGTTTATTCATTCGTTTGCGTGTCTGTTTATTCATTCCGGCATTTCTTCTTCTGTCCATTCGTTTATTTGTCCGTTATGCCATATGTTTGTCCATTCGATTTCAGGTTGCTTTGCCGGTTCGTCCATCTGTCCTTCCGCTCCTTGGTTCAGTTAGCATCACATAAGGCTGTATAATGTTAATTTTGTATGAGGGTGGAGCAGTGGAGGTGTTGAACAGAGCTGTCAATCAAGCTGCTTACTAGCCACGCCCACTGTTCTCAGATAGGTCCGTTTAGGGTTTTCTTTGTTCTGTCCTCCCGGCCCGTGACGGTGTGTAGCGTACCTTGATGGTGGATATGGTTTGTGGTGAGGATCTCGTGTCTAGCCCCAGGGTGTGTGACCGGTGTGTTTGTGTTCCTGCAGGGCGTCCTCCTGGTCCGGAGATGGAGTACTGCACGGACAGAGAGTCTTACTCACTAGCCGCGGGCCTGGCGCTCGGCATGGTCTGTCTCGGGGTGAGTTTGGAGGCGTTCCCGAGCTATTTGGAGAATGTTATCTTTCACACAAACTGTTTCCTTGGAGAAGCATCTTCAACACAGCCTTATCTGCACTTATCAGCATCATCGCCGCTCAAGGTCACCAGACCTCCTTCTTCCTGCACGTTATCATTGAAGCTAGTCTCATGACCAGATCTCTTCCACTCACACGGCCGCTTTCCCACGGCTGCAGCTGCATGTTGCGGTGTTTGCTCAGGTCTGTTTACTGCAGTTATTGGAACAGAGAACACGGTGTATTCACAGGTTTAATAAGATGTAGCCCCGCCCTTTACAGCTACAACAGCTCCAACTCCTTTTACAGGGTTGGTCTGCTGAAGCATTAAGAGTTCCTCTCACTGGAGCTAAGGGGCAGAGCCCAAGTCCTAAACAACAACCCCACACCATAATCCCCTCTCCACCAAACTCTACACACAGCACAATGCAGCCAGATGGAGAAGCGTGATCGGTCCCTCCAGAGAACACGCCTCCACTGCTCTAGAGTCCAGGGGCGGAGCTTTACACCAGTGCGTTCCACACTCTGCACTGCGCTTGGTGATGTAGGCTGGGATGCAGCTGCTCGCCATGGAAACCCATTCCATGAAGCTCTACACACTGTTCCTGAGCTGATCTGAAGGACACATGAAGGTTGGAGGTCTGTAGTGATGGACTCTGTAGAAAGTTGGTGACCTCTGTGACCTATGACCCTCAGCATCCGCTGACCCCGCTCTGTAATTGTACGTGGTCTAACACTTCCTGTCTGAGCTGCTGTCGTTCCCAATCACTCCCACTGTGTTCTAATCCCACTGACAGTGGACTGTGGAATATTTAGTAGGAGGGAATTTCACCACTGGACTTGTAGCACAGGTGGAGCATCCTATCACGGTACCACGCTGGAGTTCACTGAGCTCCTGAGAGCGACCCGTTCTCTCACTAGCGTCTGTAGGAGCAGTCTGCAGGTCTAGGTGCTTGGGGGTTTATACACCTGTGGCCTGTGGATGTGTGGCTCTAGGAACAGCCTGTAGGCCAGAGTCAGAGGTCCTTCACTTGTGCGATGGAGCCTAAGGATGCAGTGAGCAGACGGATGAGGTCCATGCAAGGCTTTAAAAGTCAGTAGCGGTCTGTGTGTAGTAACTGGTAGCGTGTGGCTGATGAAGGACGGAGGTGAGATGAGCAGATTGCCTAGTGGGTACTGAGACCCTGGCGGCGGAGTCCTGAATGCACAGCAGTGATGAAACTGAGATGGTATAAACTGTGAACCAGGATCTCTGCATCTTCTGTGATGACCAGATCGGGTGTTCTGTAAGGTCTCTGTACGCTGTGGTGAGCGATGGTGAGGCTGGTTTTGTCTCTCATGAAGTCTCCGTGTTTACAGCACGGCAGTAATCTGATCGGGATGACGGACCTGAACGTGCCAGAGCAGCTCTACCAGTACATGGTGGGGGGGCACCGCCGCACGCACGCCGGCATTAACAGAGAGAAGCACAAGTCCCCCAGCTACCAGATCAAAGTAAGCACACAACAAAAGCTCTGTAAACTCTGATCCGGGTTCAGTGTTCCGATAAACTAACGGAGCGTCTTCATCCCAGGAGGGAGACACCATCAACGTAGATGTGACCTGTCCTGGAGCCACCTTAGCTCTCGCCATGATCTATCTCAAAACCAACAACAGGCAAGTGAACTGCTCTCTCTGCCGCGCTCGCTCTCTCTCTGTCTCTCGCTCTCTCTCTGTGTCTCGCTCTCGCTCTCTCTGTCTCGCTCTCTCGCTCTCTCTCTGCCTCGCTCTCTCTCTCTGCCTCGCTCTCTCTCTCTGCCTCGCTCTCTGTCTCGCTCTCTCGCTCTCTCTCTCTGCCTCGCTCTCTCTCTCTGCCTCGCTCTCTCTCTCTGCCTCGCTCTCTCTCTCTGCCTTGCTCTCTCTCTCTGTCTCGCTCTCTCTCTGTCTCGCTCTGTCTGTGTCGCTCTGCCTGTCGCGCGCTCTTGCTGTCTGTCTCTCCCACTAACTCTCACTCACTCTCTGTATTTCTGTCTTCTTCCCTCTCTCTCCTCTGTCTCTTGTTTTCTCCCCCCACCGCCTCTCTGCCTCTGCAGGTCTATAGCGGATTGGCTGAAAGCCCCAGACACCATGTTTCTGCTGGACTTCATCAAACCAGAGTTCCTCCTGCTCAGGGTAAGACCGAGAGTGAGAGATCAGTACTGTGAGGTCCAGAGTTGTGTGTAATTCCCCGTGACCAATCAGCTCTCAGATCATCACAACAGAATCAGACTTCCCTTATTGTCTTCCCTTCTAAGCAAAATTTAATTGCAGCCTTATTATTATCATTATCATTATTATTATTATCATTATTATCGCTATTATTATTATTATTATTATTATCATTATTATCGTTATTTTGGCTAAATGTAACTGTGTAACTAAGGACACAGCCTGCTGTGATGAGAGATGAAGGGTGTATATGTATCTGAGGAAGTCAGCTCAGCCGTTCCCTCTCCAAGCACTTATCGGCTCTTTGATTTGATGTGCTTCCTGACCCTTCAGGAAGTCCTGTCCGTCTTAAAACCGACCAGTTCCAGCTCTGTCCTCAACAGCTGCTCCCAAATGAGTCACTGACATCGTGTTCAAAAAGAGGCACAGATATTCACAGCAGCAACTCCCCAAACTCCCCCTCAGCCGTCTAGCAGGACTGCAGGACGCGTTTCTGGGGGCTACAGGATAGTTCGCTTCCATAAGGGGGGAGAGAGATTCGAGGACAGTTTGTGTGTGTGTGTGTGTGTGTTTTTGGGGGGTGTTTGGGTGTGTGTGTTTGTGTTGATGAGGTTGTGTGTGGGTGTTTTTTGGTGTGTGTGTGTGTGTGTGTGTGTGTGTGTGTGTGTGTGTGTGATATTTGGTGTGTGTGTGTGAGTTGGGGGGTAGTGTGTTGACTGGTGTGTGTTTTTGGGGTGGTGTTTGGGGGTGTGTGTTGGTGTTGACCAGTGTGTGATTCTTGGCGTGGGGCTGTGTGTGGAGTTTTTTGGGGTGTGTGTGTGTTGGGGCGGGTGTGTGTAAATGTTTCTTGGGGTTGGTGGGTGTGTGTGTGTTGGGGCGGGTGTGTGTGTGTGATTTTTGGCGTTGGGGTTTGTGTGAATGTTTTTTGGGGTTGGTGGGTGAGTGTGTGTTGGGGGCGGGTGTGTGTGTGATTTTTGGCGTGGGGCTGTGTGTGAATGTTTTTTGGGGTGTGTGTGTTGGGGTCGGGTGTGTGTGTGTTGGGGTCGGGTGTGTGTGTGTTGGGGATGGGTGTGTGTGTTGGGGGTGGGGGTGTGTGTGATTTTTGGCGTGTGTGTGAATGTTTTTTGGGGTTGGTGTGTGTTGGGGACGGGTGTGTGTGTTGGGGGTGGGGGTGTGTGTGATTTTTGGCGTGTGTGTGAATGTTTTTTGACGGTTGTGTGTGTGTTGGGGTGGGGGCTGTGTGTGTGTTGGGTGGGAAGGGAATGTTTTTTGGGGGTTGGTGTGTGTTGGGGACGGGTGTGTGTGTGTTGGGGACGGGTGTGTGTGTTGGGGGTGGGGGTGTGTGTGATTTTTGGCGTGTGTGTGAATGTTTTTTGGGGTTGGTGTGTGTTGGGGACGGGTGTGTGTGTGTTGGGGACGGGTGTGTGTGTTGGGTGTGGGGGTGTGTGTGACTTTTGGCGTGTGTGTGAATGTTTTTTGGGGTTGTGTGTGTTGGGGCGAGTGTGTGTGTGTGATTTTTGGCGTGGGGTGTGTGTGAATGTTTTTTGGGGTTGGTGGGTGTGTGTGTGTGTGTTGGGTGGGGGTGTGTGTGATTTTTGGCGTGGGGGGGGTGTGTGAATGTTTTTTGGGGTTGGTGTATGTGTGTGTGTGTGTGTGTGTGTTGGGGGCGGGTGTGTGTGTGTGTGTTGGGGGCGGGGGTGTGTGCGTTGGGGGCGGGTGTGTGTGTGTGAATTTTGGCGTGGGGGTGTGTGTGTGAATGTTTTTTGGGGCTGGTGTGTGTGTGTGTGTGTGTGTGTTGGGGGCGGGGGTGTGTGTGTGTGTGTGTGTGTGTGTGTGTGTGTGTGTGTGTGTGTGTGTGTGTGTGTGTGTGTTGGGGGTCTGTGTGCGGAGGCTTGTGTGGGTGTTCTACTGCACGGATGGTTTAAATGCAGAGCTCAGATTCAAATGACAGGATGGTTCTAATTGATAACCATGGGTTTTCCTATTGACCCAGAAATTCCTAATCCGAGCTTCCCCGCTCCCACAGCTCTCCACCACCCGGTCAGCACCCTCGTTTTGAAGTTCTAATGGGAATCAGGCGCGTGTATCTTGTAAACAGTCTCCTACTGATCAGTACCAGTTTGAACTAGAAGTGTAGACGGAAGGCTGGGGGAGAAAATGACCTAACAGCTGAAGCACTCTGTGGCTGCTGGCTGAATGTGTGTGCGTCTCTGTTCCGTCTCCAGACTCTGGCCAGATGCATCATCATGTGGGATGAGATCCTGCCTAATGAGGAATGGGTGACCAGCAATGTGCCTCAGGTACAAACCACACACCACGGCCGCACGCAGGCCCATACACTGTGCACATACATCTGAGTGTTATAGGAATGTTAATGATGGGAAATTCTTTGGGGGACTATTTGACCTCACAGCGCCCTGCAGCATGTATCCCTCCACCATGAATGGAGTTTAAGGCTGAGATCTTCTCCACACTATCATAAACAGCGTCTCAGACATCAGGCAGCGTATTCAGAACCTCCTCATGTAGGAACTTCCTGTGAGGAAGCTTTTAGAGGGGACGTCTGGTTACCTTCACCTCCACTGGGAACGGTTCTAACTCTTAGCGTCGTAGTAAATCTTCTTGACACCGTTAAACAGAATTTGCGCGTAAACGTAAAACGGACAGGAGGGCACGTATCATGTTCTCTGGCTTGATCGTCAGGGGCGACCAGGATGTTGTGCAACACAGATTTTGCAATTTACACATGACCAATGTTGTGTTAAGTCATTTTTCTTGAAATTCAGGGAAAGTTGTGAAACTGTCATGGTCAGGATGAGTTGTGTGCTGCTGAAATTCTGCAGTTTGTTTCCAGGTAAGCTGGAGGGTGAAATGCAGAAAGCTTGACCTGCAGTGTGAAAGGGCTGTTACCCTGTGAGAGGCCTTTAGGCGATTTAATTCCGGATCCACAGGAGGGAGATGTGGAAGTGTACACGTCACTGTTACGATTAGTTACATTAGGAGCTGTTCCTTACTCGCTTCAGTTCTCCGTGTTATTGTCTGGACTTGTGTCGGTCTTGACAGTGTTTGACAGTGTCTTGTATTGACCATAACTACAGTTTGTACTCGGCCTTGTCTCTGCCCTGGCGCTGTTTGGACAAGGTCCTGTCTTGGTCTCATAACCTGTACTCAGCCTTCACTTTGTTTGTCTCGTCCTGTCACATGTACTCTATCTTTTCTTGACATTGTTTGGGCCAGGACTTGTCTTGGTCTTGATTAGGACTCGGCCCTGATGCCACCCCTGCCTCAGTCCTGACATTGCCCAGGCCTCGGCCCCGACCTTGTTTGGGCCAGGTTTTGTTTCGTCTTATCAAATCTTGTCTTGACATTGTTTGGGCCAGGACCTGTCTTGGTCTTGACATCATCCAGAGTCTGTCTTGGTCTTGATGACGGCTTGACCCTGATGTCGCCCGGGCCTCGGTCCTGACATTGTTTGGGCCAGGTTTTGTTTCGGTCTTATCAAATGTGCTCTATCTTGCCATGACATTGTTTGGCCTAGGACTTGTCTTGTCTTGACATCATCTAGAGTCTGTCTTGGTCCTGGTGACATCACCGGGGCCTCTGCCCTGACGTCGACGGGGCCTCAGCTCTGACCTCACCTGAGGCTCGGCCCCGACCTTGTTTGGGCCTTTGGGTTTTGTTTTGGTCTTATCAAATGTGCTCTATCTTGTCTTGACATTGTTTGGGCTATGACCTGTCTTGGTCTTGACATCATCCAGAGTCTGTCTTGGTTTTGATGATGGCTCTGCCCTGATGTCATCCGGTCCTCGGTCCTGACGTCGCCCGGGCCTCGGTCCTGACATTGTTTGGGCCGGGTTTTGTTCCAGTCTTGGCTTCATCCTTTCTTGGTCTTGTGTCTGTCTTATCACATGTGCTCATCTTATCCTGGTCTTGACATCATTTGGGCCAGACGAAAAAACAAACTGCTCTGTGTATTGGTTTTTAACACTAACCTTACTTTGGCCTCTGCCCTGCTCTCTTTCTTGACTTGGACCTGATTGGTACCAAGGCTTGGACTTGACTCGGACACACCTCCAGTGGTCTTGACCTCAAGACTACCGCAGATGCTGCATCATGTTCTGTGGCGAACGAGCGTGGAAGCTTATGAAGAGGCGTTGAGTCCTCTGGGCCTCGGATCAAGCTGATGTGAATGGTCTCTGGACATGTCAAATGAAGATATGCTTGGAATGTGTTTATAGACTGAATCTCTAATCATTCCTTAATTAGATATCATGGCCGTGTCATAACTCTATTTGCACTCTGATAACTCTGAATATGGAGTTGAAACAACTTCACTGCTGGTTAGGTAACCCAACATCAGCCTGAGAAATCAAACAAACCCATCAAAGAGACCGATACAGACAGATCAGTTATTTGGCTCTGAGCTTCAGAAGGTACAGAAGACAAAAGAAGACCAGCTGTGGTGAATGAAAGAGGGCTCACTTCCCTGGTGGAGGAAAAACACCTTCACAGCATTAGGCCAGATCAAGGACACCCTCCCGTAAAGAGTCTATCACAGGCAGCAATCAAGAGAAGGCTTCACCAGGGTAAGTACAGAAGGTTCACCACAACTTGTAACCCGTTGGTGAGCCTCAAAAACAGGAAGACTAGATTAGAGTTTGTCAAAGAAACATGTGAACAACATTCTGGAACAACACCTGCTAGACACAGAGATCAAGACTTCCAGACACCAGACTGATGGGAGGGAACTGCTCAAGATCCAAAGCACCACCTCATCTGCGAAGCATGGTGGAGGTAGTGTTGTGGCATGTGTGGTGGCCAGTGTAACCGGTTCACTCGTATGGACTCATGACGTGACTGCTGATGGAAGATGCAGCCTGATTCCTGTAGTGTGTGGAGCTGCTGTATGCAATCATCATCAAAGGAATAGCTGTACCCACAGGAGTGAAACTTGGTGGGCAGGTTTGACGTCATAAGACATTCCAGAGATTCAGCTGACCCAACAGCCACGACCCGTGAGTCATCCTGTTAGTGCAGCACCATCGGCAGACGGCTGCACCACGCAGGACTGCATGCACACAGACCGTTACCACGACTGTCCTTAACACCACGTCACCGTCACCAAAGACTGCAGTGGTGTCGTACCAGACTGTCATGGAGTGACTCAGAATGGCAGCGGGTCATCTTCAGTGACGAGTCCCGCTTTAGTCTTGGTGGAGACGCCCAACGAATCCGTGTGTGGAGGCACCGTGGTCAGCACCAAGATGAACGGTCTGTAGTCACACGTACAGAAGACCTGGTGTCCCTCCACCTCCACCCCTACCGCACCATCGGCAGGAACCGTGTGAGGATGTTCAAGCTGCATGGGATGGATTATCACAGGACACCATCAGGAACCTCTACAGCTCCATACCGAGACGTCTGGCGTGTTGGGTTAGCAAACTCATACTGAGAGACAGACTTCTGTATGTGTAGCTCAATAAATATTGATCATATCAGTCTACATTTATCACCAGTTATTGATCCTGGTCACCTTTATCTCCCTTCCCAACACACCTGCACTCCCACACCTCCTTCTGGGTGCAGCTGCTAAAACCTCTTTGGACGTTGCTTCACTGTACGAATGGACAATGACCCACAGCATTCCGAGAAGGCAAGCCTGAACTTTTTCTAAGGCAGAGAAATGGAATTCTCAGTGGTGGCCGAGTCCTTTGTCTGACCTCGTTCCAGTCAGGCGTGGAATTCAGCATGTGTAAAGGTGAAACGTAGGAACGAATTCTCTACGGGTGAATAACGGAATTCCTCGGAGTAAGGCTGAAAGTCTGCACTGAGCTCCTGTTCCATTCCAGGGGCACCGCGCTGTGAGCGACAGCGATAACCGCATCGACATTCCAGGATTTATGGGCCAACTCTAACGATCGTTTGTACACTGCCGTATGTCAGCGGCCTGAACCTGAACACCGCTGTGTTGCCAGGATTTCTCTGAATGGTCTGACTGATGTGTGTGTGATGCTTTCAGATCATCCAGGAGAACATCGGACTCCAGGAGGAAGCTCTCCTGTCAGAGGACCTGAATATGGAAACTTTGGTGTGAGTTCACGTCAGCATGGGCACAAACAGTGGTGCTGGTGTTAGACTGGTTCATCTCGGTTGTAAAAACGTTTTCGGTGACTGTTTATTATCTGAAAATAATAATTCCTGCTCAAACCGCATGTGTTCCTCCTCTCAGGCAAGCTCACGACTACATCATAGCTGGAGCTTGCATGGCTGTGGGCTTCAGATTTGCTGGATCTGCAAACTCGGACGCCTTTGAGTGCCTGGTAAGTGGAAACTCCGGCTTAATCGCTCCATTACAGCCGATTCCTCATATTTCTGCTCTCCATTTTCCTATTGGTCTGTTTTTCCCCAGTACAAATTCGCTCGGAACTTCATGCAGTCCCTGACCTCCACCACCACAGCCACGGTTGTAAGTTGTGAAAGGCGGAGTGATGAGCATACAGAGCCTCAGGATGTATTGCAGTGTGGTCGTGACATCTTGACGTCTGTGTCCTACAGTCGGGTCCGTATAACCTGCAGACGTGTCTGAGCATGGTCCTGCTGGCCACCTCCATGGTGATGGCTGGCTCGGGGAACCTAAAGGTGCTGCAGCTGTGTCGCTTCCTGCACAAGCGCACCTTCGGTGAAATGAACTACGGCTTCCACATGGCCCACCACATGGCCCTGGGACTGCTCTTCCTGGGAGGAGGCAGGTTAGTGCCGCACTGCAAGACGGACACCAGCTTCCACACTCCAGCAGCACTGCTGTGTCTGATCGTAGTAGCACAACACACACCACCACCACCATCCCTCATTCCTCCCAAAGACTCCTGCTCGTTATCAACACCTTAGCAACCGACTAGCAACAAGCTTCAGCTGCGCAGTCACACAGGTCCACTCTTCTAGTTCAGGCTGCTGTGTGTTGATGGCATGTATGGGTTCTTCACCCGTCTGGAACAGTTTGATCTGCCCCCAGTATTCTCCTCTTTCTCCTCCTTCTCCTCCTTTTTCTCCTTCAGTTTTTTTTTCTTCTCTTTCTCCTCCATCTCCCTTATTTCTTCTCCTTCTTCCTCTTCTCCTTATTCTCTTTTTCTCCTCCATCTTCTTCTCCTCCTTTTCCTCCTTATCCACCTTCAGTTTCTTTTTTCTTCCCTTTCTTCTCCTTCTTCTCTGTCTCCTTCTTCCTATTCTTCTTCACTTCCCTTTCTTCTCCTTCATCTACTTCTCCTTCTTCTTCGTCTCCTTCTTCCTATTCTTCCTCATTTTACTCTTCTTCAAGTCCTTATTCTCCTTTTTCTCCTCCATCTTCTCCTCCTTTTCCTCCTTATCTTTCTTCAGTTTCTTTTTTCTTCCCTTTCTTCTCCTTCATCATCTTCTCCTTCTTCTCGGTCTCCTTCTTCCTATTCTTCCTCACTTCCCTCTTCTTCTCCAACTCCTTATTCTCCTTTTTCTCCTCCATCCTCTTCTCCTTCTTCTTCCTCTTCTCTCTTTTCTTCCTCTCCTCCCTCTTCTTCTTCCTCTTCTACTCCTTATTCTCTTCTTTCTCCTTCATCATCATCTTCTCCTTCTCTAAAATGAATCGTGCAGGCTGAACTGTAAGTTGCACAGACGTGAAGCTTGGGCAATAGGTAGTAGTTCCATCCCCTACTCAGGTGTAGCTCATGAGACCTATTGGCCTTAAGGGGGCACATTTCACACATTTCGTCCTGATTTTTTGGGTGAAAACAAATCAAAGTGCTATCTCGACTAAGTAACTCCGCCTACTTAGAGTTTTTGCTAATTTCCATAATAACCAATACCTGCTGTTGTAAACTAGTCTTAGGTTTAACCCACAAACATTCTAAAAAAAGACTGTGAATCTCAATAATTATCAAAAACGTATCAGCTTTTATAGACAATATGGCTGCCATATTCAAATGAACACTTCTGAAAAAGTACATATAAAAAAAACCAAAGAAAACTCAAAGTTATTAATCTGTTGCTAAGGAAGACTTGATATATCCAATATGGCTGCCGATCAACTTTCAGCAAAATGAAAGGCCTCAGCTCATTTGAGAGTAGAAGGAGATAGTGTGTCTACAGGTATTTAAAGTAAAGTGAAGTTTCATACGATTTGGCCACTTGGGGGCGCTATTCATGAAAATAATTATATATTTATACATATTACATCCACAAATTCTTACTGAAGGTCACATAACTGGCTTCATGTCATGTAGTGCAGTACTCCAAACAGCTTACAGTTTAAATTGTATTAAAATCTGTACAGTTTTTTGGGACTGTTTGTGAATTTCAAACTAGTCTCTGGATTTTAATCCTAAATCTTTTTAATCCGTCTAAAATGACTCTGTGGTTGACATTTCTGCTCGTTAAGGTCTCCATCTGTCAGTTACCCGTATGATCCAGCTCTAACTTGTACAGCCATGTGTGTATTAAGACTCTGATGAGATGTCTGATTTTGGTCTGGGCCGGCCTTTAGAGGGCGCTGCAGTGCTCAATAACCTGAAAAATCATTTAAAGTTCTACTGCCTTGATATTATAAGGTTTACAAATGAAATCTTGGTCTCATGTGACTCTAACCTGAATAACTCTAATCCCACGTCATGTCAAACTGCACTGCTTGTAGTTTGTAGCGTTTTTAATCTCACTGCCTACAGCCTATTATACAGAGGTCAAAAGGTCAATCTGAACAAAACTCACAATTGCACAGGTGCACAATTTTGCTGAAGGCCCCTGATCATTAATCAACTATCTGACTCCCTTCCACTGAGCTCCTGTATGTCAAGAAGGCCCTTAAGGGTCCACTGGGCCTAATTGTGGCATGCAGATCAAAGGGGTGAACCCTAAGAACCGAACAACGTTGCGAATCGTATATCCATGTACAGAACTTTACCTGCGTGTCCCGAGGGGCCCTAGCGTAAATAAGTGTGGAGCTAATTTGCAAAGACAGTTTGGACCCTGCAGGAAATTCCATTTTCCGCTATGTTTATTTTTATTATGAATTGTATTGGATATAACTGATACAGATTTATATCGGCTGTACGTGTGTTTACACCTGCATGGTCATGTGACCCTGATGCAGGTTAAACGACGAGGTGTGAACGGAGCGGTAGGTTTAAAGTCCCAGTAATAAAGAAAACATGAATTTATTATGAAAGGTTTATAGAGGACGGCGTTCCCGGACTGGTTTATGGGCAGCGCGTCGTCACGCACACCCAAATCTCATGACGGTGATGATGATTATCTTGAATTCTGAGCCTTTAGAACTTTTCATCCCCGTGAAGAAAGAGTCTTTTTCATCTGCAGGCTGGAGGAGGTGGGTGGAGATCCTGTTAGGCTTGCAGCCGCTACAAGCCCACTTTTCATTCAGGAACAGCGGCTCGCACATGTTTTCACTTGAAGAAGAAAGTGGGCTGTTTGGGAACGCAGCATGCTGGTCTTTGAAGTGAGCCTAAACACAGCCAGACTTTATAAGCAGAGAGATCTCTGACTGAGGGAGCGGCGCTGGCGAGCCTGCCTTCGCGTGCTCTGCTGTAAAGCAGCCCCGTTTTGATCCTTGTGCTTACTGGCCTGAGCGAAAGCTGGTCCTGCTCTACTGGGCCGTTTTGACCCGACTGAGTGCAAAGCGTTAATCCCAGCTTGGACGGTCAGACAGGCCCCATTGGGTCACACCTCTCTCGACCATTTCCAGTAACGACAAGAACCCTGTCATTATTGCTTCCTGCTCTTTATCGCACTCTGTCTCAAGAACATGTGTAGCAATATCTGACGGCGCAATATCTCACATCCAGCCGCAAGTGCAACAGACGCTTCTTCTTTCTCTCCGTCATGCAAATTCGATCTTTTTATAAACCTCAAATATTGTACACTGTAGGAGCACACCGAGCAGCTGTTACATTAAACCACCCCCTCGTATCTCCACTCACCGTCCACTCTATCAGCTCCACTGACCGTACAGGACACTCTGTAGGTGTACAGGTCCAGACTGTAGACCATCTGTTTCTCTGTGTACTGTATTACCCTGTTCTTCAATGGCCAGGACCCCCACAGGACCACCACAGAGCAGGTACGATGTGGGTGGTGGATCATTCTCAGCACTGCAGAGACACTGACGTGGTGGTGGTGGTGTGTTAGTGTGTGTGGTGCTGGTGTGAGTGGATCAGACACAGCAGTGCTGCTGGACACCTCAGTGTCACTGCTGGACTGAGAATCGACCACTAACCAAAACTATCTAGGTCCTGTGGGGCGGGGTCCTGTGGGGCGGCGTGCCGTGGGGCGGGGTCCTGTGGGGCGGCGTCCTGTGGGGCGGGGTCCTGTGGGGCGGCGTCCTGTGGGGCGGGGTCCTGTGGGGCGGCGTCCCGTGGGGCAGGGTCCCGTGGGGCAGGGTCCTGTGGGGCGGCGTCCTGTGGGGCGGGGTCCTGTGGGGCGGCGTCCTGTGGGGCGGCGTCCTGTGGGGCGGGGTCCTGTGGGGCGGGGTCCTGTGGGGCGGGGTCCTGTGGGGCGGGGTCCTGTGGGGCGGCGTCCTGTGGGGCGGGGTCCCGTGGGGCGGGGTCCCGTGGGGCGGCGTCCTGTGAGGCAGGGTCCTCTACCCAATAATATTCGTTTCTGTCTGAGCACAAACCACAGCAGGACTGCTAGCACCTGAACTGGGATGAGCTATTCACAGGAACATGGTCGGCCTTGATGTATGGGAGTACGTGCTCCATTATAATAGACCCCCGTCCCTCCAGCCAGTAGCTCTGCGCTCCGAGGGGATCTCGTGTAAATGCTGACGTAAGCAAAAGCACAATTAGCATAAACGCAGCGTGCTTCTCTTTGATGTTATGATCAGTTTTATGATTATCCTAGTACTGAGCCTATTTAGTAAATTAAAAAGCCATATATCTTTAGTAGAGCCGTAATATTCCGAGACCCTGCGTATAGGTGGAGCCCACAGATCTGAAACCACGGATGAAATGTATTTCTTAGAGGGAAATTACACACACGGGCTCCTTCTGGGCTTTTACATTCCTCCACTGTTCACTTTGTTTTCTGTTGGATTACTGCTGCTTGTTTGTGCTCCTCCGTTTGTGCACATGAATAGATAGATAGATAGATAGATAGATAGATAGATAGATAGATAGATAAACACTTTCATTAAAAATAGGAACATCTGAAACCTTACCACGAGTTTTAGAATCTCTCAGTATGTGACGTCCTGCTTTAGGGACAGTGTGGACTCCATGAGCGTCTGATCACTAGGTCGAGTTCAGCTGGGGGTCGTCTTAAAACGAACTTCTCTGGAAAAGACCAAAACTACATGTTAACCTCAGCATGGTCAAAGTCAGAGAACTGGAATACTCACCTAAAAATTCACAATAGTTTAGTTTAAATGACTTTAATTTTTATACGTTTTTAAAAATTTTTTTTTAAAAATAATTTTAATTTTAAATTTTTATGAATAATAATTTTTTTAGTTTTTCACTTTTTCCTTACTCTGAATTTGTCTGCTCTGTTTGATTTTTAAAGAGATAAAGCAGCCCTGTTAACCTCAGCTTTCTGTCACGCCTCCTTCATCTGACTTATCATGACTTTCTTTGTTTATTTTATTAATTATTTTAAGAAGTTGTTTTTAATTTTATAGAGCTTATTTTTAAGTTTTAATTGGTTCATTTCAAAATTAATTTTTTGCTGTCTTTGTCTGCTCCGTTTGTTCTCTGGAGGAGATAAGGCTTAACCTCATGTTAACCTCAGCACAGTCAGTGGCGAAGTATCCTCAGCTTAAATTTGAACAGTAGCCTGAAAATGGGGCAAAATGTAAAATCTTTAATTTTAGCGTTTAGAAAAAAAAATGCAAATTGATTTTTCTTTCCTAAATATTAAGCTTTTCTTTTTTTTATTAATTTATTTAGCTATTTTAGTTTCTTTTTTTGTATACATGTAGGTTTTATTCTTAGTTACATCGTTATTTATTTATTTATTTATTTATTTTTGTGAGTACAGAAGAATCCTCCCTTGTACTGTGAAATGGAACTGATCCTGGTACAGTAGCTGCAGTTGGAGCGTCCTGAATTCTACCCCCTCTTTATTAAAAGTGAAAACCACGCCGACGCTCCTCTTTGAGTCGGCTGTCCTTGCGGTAGCCACAGCGTTACCCTGGCAGGCAGGTGGTGGACTGATCCGCTGGTTCTCATGCCAGCGTTCTGCAGGGAGAGTGAGAACGCCCACGAGTGCCTCTCTCCTCCCCTCGAGCGGCTCGAGCACGCTCTTCAGCGCGCCCGTTATTTTACGCGAAGCCTCTCAAAGGCCCCGAATGACGACACTAAACAATGGATGACCGATTTCCCCTCGCCGCATGCACCGCTCCAGCACACGCCCGTCAGCTTTCCGCACAGGGCGCTGTGAACTCCCTGTTCTCCCTGTTTGGAATCTGCGAGCTCGTCCTTTACATGCCATGTTCTCTGAGTGTTGGGGTCGCGGTAGCTTTACCCCGCTGCACACGGTTCTGCATGCGTGTTTGGTACAGGAGCAGTAATGCACGGCTTTGTTCACGCAGGTACACCCTCAGCACCTCCAACTCCGCCATCGCCGCCCTCCTCTGTGCCCTCTATCCTCATTTCCCTGCTCACAGCACCGACAACAGGTAACAGCACAGTGCACCTCCACAGCAGAACCCCAGCGGGCGAATCCTCAGGTGATGTGTTGACCTTTCTATATACCTTGTTCCAGGTGCGTAACACCTGCAGGCGTCGAAGTGTTCCTACCAGTTTGACTGGCTGTATAGGTGTAATGGTGTATAAGTGTACCGAGGAGAGTCTGGTGGACTGAGTCAGGATGAGAAACACAGATAACGGCAGCATATCTTGCAGTGGCTTCATCATTCAGTGGTGTGTCAGGTGTTTGTAATAAGAGTGAGGAGTATTCAAGGTGTGTGTTAGAGGTGGATGTTACGAGTGGAGCTGGTGTTTAAGGTGTAATAGACGAGAAGTGGTTCAAGGCGTGTGTTAGACTTGTATGTAGCGGTGTCTTCAGGTGTGTAATAGAGAGGAGCTCGTAATAGAGAGGCCAGAGTGTTCATGGTGGTCAATAGAGAGGAGTGTTCAGGTGTGTGTTAGAGGGAAGCTCTTTGAGTGAAGAGCGAGACGTGTTCAGGGTGTAATAGAGAGGAGTGTTCCAGGTGTCGTGGTGGTTACGAGGGGTTACGCTCTGAGTTAGCAGCACGAAGACGTGTTCAGGACTGTTGAATAGAGGGACTGTGTTTCAGGTGTGGGTTTAGAGAGGGAGGATCTGAGGGTAGAGCGAGACGTGTTTATGTGTAATAGAGAGGAGTGTTCAGGTGTGTGTTAGAGGGAGCTATGAGTGAGAGAGACGAACGTGTGTTTTTCAGGTGTAATAGGGAGAGAGGCGTCGAGACGAGACGTTCAGGTTGGTGTGTGTGTTAGAGGGAGTTAGAGCGAGATGTGTTCAGGTGTAATAGAGAGGAGTGTTCAGGTGTGTGTTAGAGGGAGTTAGAGCGAGCGGTGTTCAGGTGTAATAGAGAGAAGTGTTCAGGCGTGTGTTAGAGCGAGCGGTGTTCAGGTGTAATAGAGAGGAGTGTTCAGGTGTAATAGAGAGGAGTGTTCAGGTGTGTGTTAGAGGGAGCTCTGAGTGAGAGCGAGACGTGTTCAGGTGTAATAGAGAGGAGTGTTCAGGTGTGTGTTAGAGGGAGCTTTGAGTGAGAGCGAGACGTGTTCAGGTGTAATAGAGAGGAGTGTTCAGGTGTGTGTTGGAGGGAGCTCTGAGTGAGAGCGAGACGTGTTCAGGTGTAATAGAGAGGAGTGTTCAGGTGTGTGTTAGAGGGAGCTCTGAGTGAGAGCGAGACGTGTTCAGGTGTAATAGAGAGGAGTGTTCAGGTGTGTGTTAGAGGGAGCTTTGAGTGAGAGCGCGAGACTGTGTTTTCAGGTGTAAAAAGAGAGAGGAGTGTTCAGGTGTGTGTTGGAGGGAGCTCTGAGTTAGAGCGAGACGTGTTCAGGTGTAATAGAGAGGAGTGTTCAGGTGTGTGTTAGAGGGAGCTCTGAGTGAGAGCGAGACGTGTTCAGGTGTAATAGAGAGGAGTGTTGAGGTGTATGTTAGAGGGAGCTCTGAGTTAGAGCGAGACGTGTTCAGGTGTAATAGAGAGGAGTGTTCAGGTGTGTGTTAGAGGGAGCTCTGAGTTAGAGCGAGACGTGTTCAGGTGTAATAGAGAGGAGTGTTCAGGTGTGTGTTAGAGGGAGCTCTGAGTTAGAGCGAGACGTGTTCATGTGTAATAGAGAGGAGTGTTCAGGTGTGTATTAGAAGGAGCTCTGAGTTAGAGCGAGACGTGTTCAGGTGTAATAGAGAGGAGTGTTCAGGTGTGTGTTAGAGGGAGGTCTAAATTAGAGCGAGGCGTGTTCAGGTGTAATAGAGAGGAGTGTTCAGGTGTGTGTTAGAGGGAGCTCTGAGTTAGAGCGAGACCTGTTCAGGTGTAATAGAGAGGAGTGTTCAGGTGTGTATTAGAAGGAGCTCTGAGTTAGAGCGAGACGTGTTCAGGTGTAATAGAGAGGAGTGTTCAGGTGTGTGTTAGAGGGAGGTCTAAATTAGAGTGAGGCGTGTTCAGGTGTAATAGAGAGGAATGTTCAGGTGTGTGTTAGAGGGAGCTCTGAGTTAGAGCGAGACGTGTTCAGGTGTAATAGAGAGGAGTGTTCAGGTGTGTGTTAGAGGGAGCTCTGAGTTAGAGCGAGACGTGTTCAGGTGTAATAGAGAGGAGTGTTCAGGTGTGTGTTAGAGGGAGCTCTGAGTTAGAGCGAGACGTGTTCAGGTGTAATAGAGAGGAGTGTTCAGGTGTGTGTTAGAGGGAGCTCTGAGTTAGAGCGAGACGTGTTCAGGTGTAATAGAGAGGAGTGCTCAGGTGTGTGTTAGAGGGAGCTCTGAGTGAGAGCGAGACGTGTTCAGGTGTAATAGAGAGGAGTGTTCAGGTGTAATAGAGAGGAGTGTTCAGGTGTGTGTTAGAGGGAGCTCTGAGTTAGAGCGAGACGTGTTCAGGTGTAATAGAGAGGAGTGTTCAGGTGTGTGTTAGAGGGAGCTCTGAGTTAGAGCGAGACGTGTTCAGGTGTAATAGAGAGGAGTGTTCAGGTGTGTGTTAAAGGGGGCTCTGAGTTAGAGCGAGACGTGTTCAGGTGTAATAGAGAGGAGTGTTCA
>JAMWET010007811.1:285000-352500 GCA_024036415.1 Prochilodus magdalenae | reverse complement strand
CGTGATGGATAGTGAAGAATGACGGTGATGGATGGTGACGCATGACGCGTGATGGATGGTGACGCATGACGGTGATGGATGGTGACGCATGACGGTGATGGATGGTGAAGAATGATGGTGATGGATGGTGACGCATGACGCGTGATGGATGGTGACGCATGACGGTGATGGATGGTGACGCATGACGGTGATGGATGGTGAAGAATGATGGTGATGGATTGTGACGAATGACGTGTGATGGATGGTGAAGGATGCTGATGGATTGTGACGGATTGTGACGCATTACGGTGATGGATAGTGAAGAATGACGGTGATGGATAGTGAAGAATGACGGTGATGGATGGGGACGCATGACGGTGATGGATGGGGACGCATGACGGTGATGGATGGGGACGCATGACGGTGATGGATGGGGACGCATGACTGTGATGGATGGGGACGCATGACGGTGATGGATGGGGACGCATGACGGTGGTGGTAGTAGATAGATAGATAGATAGATAGATAGATAGATAGATAGATAGATAGATAGATACTTTATTGATCCCGAAGGAAATTTAGCAGCCAGTAGCGGTTTCACAAAAAACGAACAGCACAGATACACATAATAATACAAAAATATAAAAATAAAACAGTGTTGTGCAGTATGAGAAACCTAAAAGGGATGTTCAGTAACGGCAGCAGTATTACTAACTATTAAGGTATAGGCTATAGAACTATACATACAGCGAGTCACTATCTATGGATATGTTAATATAAATATATAAATATATCTCACTTGGTAAGGAGGCAAGAAATATATACACAGAAGTACAAAACAGGCTGTAGTGCAAAAGTAATAAATAAATGAGCAAGGGACGCAGTTATCAGCAGATAAATGAACAGAATGAATTAACATCATAGACATGATATTTAAGTGGAGTTGAGTGTCCAGGAGTGCAGATGTACAGTATATGTACAGTATATACAGTAAGTGTCAGAGTGTCCAGATGTACAGTATATACAGTAAGTGTCAGAGTGTCCAGATGTACAGTATATACAGTAAAGTGAATAGTGCATAGATGAGTCTCTGATTAAAAAGAGAGTTTAGTGCTCAGCTCTCCTCGTCCCTCTTCCGGCCCTGCTGGGAGGAGTTGAAGAGCCTGATGGCTCTCGGGACAAAGGATCTCCTGAGTCTGTCCGTGGAGCAGCTCTGTGACAGCAGCCTACGGCTGAACCTGCTCCTTCTGTCCATGATGATGGTGTGCAGTGGGTGCCCATCATCATCCATAATACACAGCAGTTTGTGTAGTGTCCTCCTCTCCGCCACCTTCACGACCGAGTCCAGCTCCACACCAACAACTGACCCTGCTCGCCTGACCAGCTTTTCTAGCCGCATCTCGTCTCTCTTCTTGATGCTTCCCCCCCAGCACACCACAGCACAGAAGAGACAGCTGGACACCACAGTCTGATAGAACATCTGCAGGAGCTTCCTACAGACGTTAAAGGACCCCAGCCTCCTCAGGAAGTAGAGTCGGCTCTGCCCCTTCCTGTACAGGATATCAGTGTTGGCTGTCCAGTCCAGCCTCTCGTCCAGGTGCAGTCCGAGATACCTGTAGGTAGTAGTGATAGTGATAATAGTGATAGTAATATTAGTGAATAATAATAATGATAATAATATTAATAATAATGATAATAATAATAGTTGTCTCAGAGGTAAGAGGGTCTGGGATTAGGACAGGTGAAAGTGCTGGGCGCCCGTGTCGGAGAGGAGTTCTGAGAGATTGGGTCACGGACGTGGCGAGGGAAGGCGTTCCTAAGCCTCATGGTCATAGTGCTAGTTTATGGGCCTGCTGTGATGTCATTCTGGCCTCAGTAACCCCCGGGTGACCCGTATAGGTGGGCCTGTGAGTGCGGGACGGGGCGTAGGCCTGCGGGGGCTCAGAGAGGTGAGGCGGGGTGCGGATTTGAAAGTGAGAAGTCAGATTTTGTACTGTGAAACAGGAAGCCTGATGGAGGGTGTGACGTGTGCAGAGCGTTTCATTGAGTGAACTCTCAGTTAGCTGAGCTGAGGAAGAGGAGGACCTGTGTGAAGGAGCTCCTGCAGAAAGGGAGAGTAAACCTGAGGAGGAGGTCAGGCAGGAGGTGCGTTTCAGGCTGAGTGAAGAGGAGGCCAAACATGTGACGCAGTACACTCCACCCTCTTCTCTCCTCTCCATGTGCACTGGAGCTAATCAGCATAACACTGTTCATTCATCCCTTCATCCCTTCACTCCTCTATCCATCACCAACACTGTTCCTTCATTCCTTCATCCCTTCATCCCTTCACTCCTCTATCCATCACCAACACTGTTCCTTCATTCCTTCATCCCTTCATTCCTTTATCCATCAACAACACTGTTCCTTCATCCCTTCATCCCTTTATTCCTTTATCCATCAACAACACTGTTCCTTCATTCCTTCATCCCTTTATTCCTTTATCCCTTCACTCTATCCATCACCAACACTGTTTCTTCATTCCTTCATCCCTTTATTCCTTTATCCCTTCACTCTTCTATCCATCACCGACACTGTTCCGTCATCCCTTCATTCCTCTATCCATCACCAACACTGTTCCTTCATTCCTTCATCCCTTCATCCCTTTATTCCTTTATCCCTTCACTCCTCTATCCATCACCAACACTGTTCTGTCATCCCTTCATTCCTCTATCCATCACCAACACTGTTCCTTCATTCCTTCATCCCTTTATTCCTTTATCCCTTCACTTCTCTAACCATCACCAACACTGTTCCGTCATCCCTTCATTCCTTTATCCATCACCAACACTGTTCCTTCAGCCCTTTATTCCTTTATCTCTCACCAACACTGTTCATTCATCCCTTCATTCCTTTATTTCTTTATTCCCCATCAACACTGTTCCTTCATCCCTTCATTCCTTTATCCATCACCAACACTGTTCCTTCATCCCTTCATTCCTTTATCCATCACCAACACTGTTCCTTCAGCCCTTCGTCCCTTTATTTCTTTATTCCCCATCAACACTGTTCCTTCATCCCTTCATTCCTTTATCCATCACCAACACTGTTCCTTCATCCCTTCATTCCTTTATCCATCACCAACACTGTTCCTTCATCCCTTCATTCCTTTATCCATCACCAACACTGTTCCTTCATCCCTTCATTCCTTTATCTCTCACCAACACTGTTCATTCATCCCTTCATCCCTTTATTTCTTTATTCCCCATCAACACTGTTCCTTCATCCCTTCATTCCTTTATCCATCACCAACACTGTTCCTTCATCCCTTCATCCATCACCAACACTGTTCCTGCATTCCTTCATCCCTTCATTCCTTTATCTATCAACGACACTGTGAGACAGAACAATGGTTCTCCAGGACCACACGGTGAACGACAAAACACAAGAGCAAACGAACAGAGCACACACGTATACACACCGTAGATAATACAGGGCAGTAAGTACAAAAGACAGACACAGAATAATCCCAAAAATGGGACGGGGGACGGGACACGGGACGGGACACGGGACGGCACACGGTCCTGGGAATATGTAGCATATTAACCTAGCATGTCGTTGCTGTCCAAAGATAAACAAGTATCTCTCTGGTGATTCTTTCATCATGAAGCGTCCACCCAGTGTAAACAGCGTCTCGTGATCACATGATGCCAGAAAATAAAAAATCGGCCCAACTGGAGATACATGGTTTTCATTGGACAGCGGCGATACATGGACATAGCAGTGTACATGGGCAGCAGAGTAAGAGTAACGGAATACAGGGTTTGGCTGATACGGTATTAGGCCTTATTGCATAATCATCTGATCAGTTATTTGAGATGAAAGAGAACTGAGATGTAATGTTACAGTCATGTAAAGGTTCTGTACCAGTCACTGTACCAGCTTCTATACAGTGAGGCAGTTATCAGCCAGTTCTCTGGCAATCGAGGTTCCTCTTTTTTGTTCTCAGTATGCATCACAAGCGTGTTCCACAATTCAGCCCTTTGTGACGCTCGGCTGAGTCATGCACTGTCATACATATTACAGGAATCCTTAGAGAGTTCTGAGAGGGGCCGGGTCTGAAACTCTGGTGGGGTGAAATTGTGCAGAAGCAGGTTTCTGTTCCAAGGCACTAAAGAGTTCTAATGAAATTAGGTGGAAGCAAACCGCTTGCATGGTACTGATTTACATCAGCACTGTAGTTCAGTAATCAGCAAAACCACAATAGTCTTGTACAGGTCTCAGTTCTCAGTTAGCTCCTTCCAAATGTAGAGTTATCTGTCCACTGGAACTTTCTCTTCCGAGCTGTTAAGGCCAAAACACATCCTGAAGTGATGGGTCAGACATCAGGCCGCGTATGCTTTCTGCGAGGGAGCTTTTAGAGGTGGACGTCTGGTTACCTTCACCACCATGATACTTTAATGACTGTTATTGTGTTTTAACTGTTGGATGATAAATAATTAGGGCAGGTTCCCCTTTAATGAAGGAAGTCGTTAGCCTGCAGAAGGACGTAGCTAGGTTAATCCTTACCTGTTTCCAGTTAAATTTTAAACTTGGTGGGTTAACCTGCAGATCAGGCTGGCCATAAGTTTGACTTGCATTACACAGAAGATGGTAGATACAGTGTGACTCCATTGGTATGTCGTCTTGAGGGCTGAAACTGTTTGATCCCTCTGCATCCATCAGCATCCTGTAGGCATTTGCTGTAGCACGTATCCATTTGGACGCCATGCTGTGATCGGTCACTCTACGCTAATAGCTGGTCGATGCCCGTGTGTTCGGTAGTGCAGTACTCGGGTCTAACAGCAGGAGGCAGCAGCATCCAACCTTCCGTATGACGATGGAAGACGTGTTCGACCAATCATAGCGCTGGGTTTGTTTCCCAAATATCAAGCGGGAATGAGATGTTGCGTCATGTCGGTTGTTTTCAGAGGCCAGGAAACCGGTGTATCCCTCTGGTTCTCTCATCACTCCATCATGGATGCCAACCGTCTCATGCTTCACTGTAAGCGAGATGAACTGTTCTCCTCACATGTCTGTTTGGGCTGCTTCCATGATGGCAGAACTCTGATACTTCCTTGCTAAGGCGGACACACCTCCGGTTTTTCAACTCCCAGGCCTCTGTCCGGTGCAGTACCTGGATGGACGAGTATTCGCCCTCTTTTCAGGAAGAACTATTTAAAATGTTCACTCGTCAACAAAATCATGTGTGCCATTGGCTCACGTCCATGTCAGAAGACATGCCTCGCCTTTTATTGGTTTAACCAGGTCATGTGACAGGTCCGCCCTCTAAATGCTAGAGCTAGTTCCCGTCTGACTCACTGGGTTCCACCCAGTTAGAGTAAAGCATCATGTATGTGTTATGTAGGTTAGGTTATGGTTTCGATTCTGTTCTAGGATCATGTCAGTAGTGGCAGTAATGAATTGTGAATTACCATCTAGTAGGAGCTCCTACCAATTCATGGAGCTCCTAAGCAAATCCAGTCCTGCTCGAGTCCACAACTCAGTAAAGTAATAGACAAACCAGGTGGCCAGAAACGAGGGTGAGGCTGAAATCGCTATCTTATCATTAAACGACTGCACATCTACAGTGCGTATGTACTGTACAGTGTACGTATGTTTATTACACTTCCCTGGGTTAAACTGTTGCACAGCGTCGCAGTCTGTCAGTTCCGGTCTTGGTGTGAATGATGGCATTAATGTACATTTCTTTTTGTGCTGGGTCTTATTAATTCATTCATTTACTTTCCCTGTGTCTGTTTGAATCTGACTATGTGAATAGGCCTTCACCGTGCCAACATTTGTGTGGCTACATCTGGCCATCACCCATGTGCCACTACCAGGTACAAACAGCCTCACACTGCTGTGCTGCACAGAGCTTTTTCCCAGGGTTGACACGTCTGCACTGTATCTTTGTTAAACTTGAGCGATTGTAAACAGGAGACCTGTGAGGAGATTAGGTGGAAGATGATCCCAGAAAATCCTAACAACCACCCGGAAGACCTGGTACAGCCACCATCACTGCCCCCGCCAGATAAACAGCACTTCCATCTTTGAGAGAGAGAGAGGAGCACACCAAGTTCCACTCCTGCTTCAGATCTGAAATGGGAAACTGGGCCTCAGGTAAAGGAGGTGCAGGTGCGTGGTGCTCAGCGCTGTGTGTGTGTTCCTGCAGGCGGTGAAGGCTCTGGAGCGGGGCGAGCTGAGCGAGACTTTCTGTCTGTGGCAGATGAAGCTGGTGCTGGAGCTGTGCGAGAGCGGCGTGCTGCAGCAGAGACTGCGGGACACTCGCCGGCAGAGCCGCGGCCTGCTGCTCAGCTCCGAGTTCCTGCCCGTCATGAAGAGTTCGGCTGACCGGGCCCTGGACCGCTGGCTCTGCGGTAAGAAAGCCGGATGTTGGGGCAGACATGGTGTGGCTAGTTGACTTGTTTCAGCCTCGGGGCTCCCTTTATAGCACCTGTCTGGTGGTTAGCAGACAGTTTTTAGATTAGTGGACGGGCTGTTTCCTCTTTCTGTAGAGAAGCTGCTGAGTGTTAAATCATCATTAGCTGTGTAGGAATCTCACTTCTGGATAAGTCATTAGAATACTGTGACAGATGCGCTCATAGTGAAAGTGAGGGGCCTTAAATTCACTCTTAGAGCCTGGAATAGCACTCAGGTGGTGTTTTCAGCAGCTCCGCTTTGCATGTGCAAAGAGCTTGAGCCAGCACCTCCCTTTCTCTGGAATGACGAGCTGTTATGAATGACTATAAAGCCTTTATGAACCCTGATAACACCCTGCTTTGCCTGTTTTCTCAACCTTTGATCCCTCATGTGTAGACAACAGCCGTGCTCTGCAGGCTTATGTAAGCGGCCGGCCCACCAACGAGGATGCTGACACCAGCATGCTGGCCTGCTTCCTGGTCTACCACTCCCTTCCCAGCTTCAGGAAGATGGCAAACACGGAGCTGGAGGGTAAATAGACACTCACTTGTGAGCATGTGATCTAAAGCAATAAGCAGCTGGTGTACAGCAGGCTGGTGGTTCCTGTTGAATCCAGACCTCGGATCTCTCTGCCGCGAGCTGTTGACATGCCTGTGGAGGTGATGATGAAATTCCACTCGTGTCTTTTAAAGGAACTGGTGTATCTAATCTCTCGTGAGTCTACACTGAGTTGCCAGTTTATTAGGGACACATGGCTTGCACCCACACTTTGCATGTGTCTGTAGATACCACTTACCAGTAAGGGTCCAAAATGAGTTTATTAATGGTTATAATCACCTTAAAATCCTTTATCAGGCACATAACGGATGACCTGGTACTTGCCAAATTGTGAGCCTATGTCATTCAGCATGAAACCCGACCCCGTCGTCACACGTCATCATGTTTATCAGATGAAACACACATGCCCTGTTATTTATGAGGCATGGCTGCGTCTTGGTGACGTTCGAGTTGTTTATGACCTCATTAATAACCACTACTGAACCAGCTATAAGCCATTCATTTAGTATGTGTACGATCACTGACTGTAGGCTGTCTGGATGCACCGATCAGGATTTATTATTTTTTTTAACAGACGGATGAGCTGGGGCTCATTTACACGTTTTATTAGCTTGTTTTTACCTGAAGCTCACATGATGATCTAGGCTGCATGGCCGCACTGGCACAGTTCCGGAACTTTCCGTCAGCCGCAGCAGAAATACTGATGTTTTCTGTATGAGCCGCAGACGCCCTGTGGAATCACTGTGTCGGCGGCTGATCTGGAGGAATGTTGGTGCCGTCGGTGATATAGCTAACTATATCATAAGCGTAGACAGTAACGACCCCACAGTGAACATTAGGGATGCACAGTAATATCAGAATTATATGGAAGTCCGCTGATAATTGCCTTTATTAATATCATCGTGATTGGGCTGATGCTTAAACCTGTCCTAGAATTAGACTGGATGTTTGATGATGCTGATACTGTATGCCAGAGGAGCACTGCTGATGTGTAGATGTTGCTAATGCTACAGCAATGCAGCTAAAGCCCAGTTTAAGTGGAATTAGTATTACCTGGGAATGGTGTGTAATTTAACTGATTAGTAACCTCCGTGGTTTTAATCCAGGATAAATCCAGTAGTGTTTAATCTGCTAGGTAATAATTCCAGACTGAATTTACTTCCTGCTCAAATCCACATCTTAGTAGCGTAAAAACCAAACTGGGTTGTTAATTTCAACTTCCTTTTCACCACCTTCTTGTTCCAGTGTTCTCGTTCCACCTTAAATGGTGCAGCAGTTATTTGTACACCTCAGGCCTCACACTGTTACTGCTGCGACATTTTAAGGTGGAAGTGAGAGGTTGGAAGTGGAAGCTGGCGGATAGGAAGCCGACTTCTGCTACAGGTAGGATCGTGTGATAGACTAAGCGACCTTTTCGGTGGAGGTAGTGATATTAAGATGCACGGTGCTGCACGTCTGTCGTGTGGCGGCCTTTACAGAGTATAGTTTTGCATTCCCAAGATGTAAAGATGCCTATGTATGTAAAATATTAAATATCGGCAGCGGCCTATGATTCCCGTATCAATGCATCCAACGTATAGCGGTAGGCTTGTTGAAGTCTAGGAGTCATACTGAAACACTGCAGGTAGCTGCTGCGGTTGGTGGCTGTGTATAACTAGCTACCGCAAACGGTTAACAAGCTTGCTAACCCGTCCTAAGCAGCTATGGAATAGTCCTGGAATGTAGCCGCGCCCTTAGGGAACAACAAATCCATTGATGGGAGAGCCTCGCCCTTCTGGTTTTAATATGACGTAACGTTGCCGAGCCTCAACCTGACCAACTGAAGCCCACCAGACCGTAACACTGCTTCTCAAAGTAACGGTAAAATGCTCTGCTGGCTGACTGTGCAGACTGTGCGGAGGTTTGTCTTTACCATACCATCAGTAGGCCAGGATGCAAATCGCCACTGTCCAGAGAAAAACAAGTAAGTCCGAAATAGCAGGTTTAGAGGAGAGTTTAATTTTAATGGAAGTCAGTGGAGCCAGACTGTATCCATGCTGTTTTGGGCCATTTCTGTTGGCAGGGTTCCCGTGGGGTCTTAAAACCGTAATGTCTGAAATTCAGAACTTTAAATTCAGGGCCTTAAAAAGTCTTAAACATCCAGGTTTCCAACCGAGGTCTTAAACTTCATTTAATCAAGTCTTAAGTTTTTACTTTCGTTAATTCCCGAGAGGCGTGGTCTAATCTGAAGTGCGCTCTGTGTTCTCTGTGTTTCTGGGGGGTTGTGCCGGTGTTGGTATGTGCTGATTAAACTACAAATCCCATAATGACTGCAGACAGGAAACGGCCCTGTTTGCCCACTACCTGCCTGAGTCCCTCCGTAGATATCTACTGCCTCAGTCACCACGGTAACGTCTCTATGGTTAATCCATCTCCTTTGGAAAACATGGGGAAGGTGTGTGTTGTGCCCACCTGCGTTATCGCCAGTAGCCGGACCTTCCGGACTCCACTACAATGTCACTAGCACTTCGGCTGATGACCTTGGGGCTACATCAAAATCTGAGGTGCTTTGGATTCTTCACTCAGTTACAAAACATCTGTCATATAACAGTAGAAGTGAAGGTAGCAGCGTTCCCCAATGCGAACATCGCAAACACTCTTACTCGTACACTGAACAGGACGGCTAGTGTCGGGGACTTTATCAAGAGAGAGGTGATAGGCACACTCCTCTGTCGTGTTGGTCTTAAATTTCACTGAGCATGGTCTTAAAAAGTCTTAAAAAGTCTTAAAAGGTCGTAAAATCCTAAAGTGAACTCACTGAAACCTGCATCCATTAGTCCATTCGTCATGAAATTCTCACACCGTGCACGCCAGTCTTTTACCTCTTTAAAAAAGTTACCCGTTTGCAAGTTGCTGTAGTTTAGTGCCATAAATGTATGTTGTTATTGCACTTAATTGCTTTGAAATATGAATATAATAAGTGACATATTTAAGTTGCATGAATCCAATAAAGAGCCTTGTTAAAAAAAAATAAATAAATAAAAAAAAAGCCCACTGACTTTGTGGCACTCTGCACAGAATTGACCTACCTTGCAGCTAAAACAGAATTAGGCCCTGTGGTGGCCCTGTGGTGGACCTGTGCACCTGTATGGCAGGTGTACAAGGCTAAATGGCCAAACGGTAGGTGTGTCTAATAGTAGGTAGGTGTGTACCTAATAAATTGGCAACACTGAGCATGTCTGATATGTTGATCCATCGTTCCCTGTCTTCCAGAGACCTCCTCTTTCCCCGAGCTGCTGCTGAAGTTCAGTCAGTTGGGTGTTCCTGTGCGAGCATTGCTGCGCCTGAGTCCCCTGCTCCTACACGCTGGCGTCTCCGGATCCGGCCTGCCTTTTTGACCCCAGCGGGCCGGGCCGGGCCCTCTCTTTGGGAGCATTCGTCCTGGAGGAGCTTGATCTGGGATCTGGGATGTTTCCGGGCGCATGAGGAGGAGGTTGACCACCCCTGCGTTCCAGCTGTGTAAATAATTTGTATCTACGTTTGTACCTGCGACTATAGTGTCAATAAATCTGATCTGAAGGAATCTTTTAAAGCACACCTGGCTGTGTCACCTAGGATGGCTCCCCCCTTTTTTACCCCACCCCAAGTATTTAGATGTTGCTCAGCAAAACAAGCTTCTCCCTGAGCATTCCTTTGCAAATGAAAAACATTCCCCAGGCCGGAAACGCATCGCCACACACCCGCGCGCATTCCACACTATTTGAATAGCCACATTTCTGTGTTTATAAAAAGCCCTCACCACAGCGTGCTTTGAATACAGCCTTCTGGCCGCGGTGCTGCAGTCTCACTTCACTCTCGAGACGAAGTGAAAGTTGTGTTCAGGCCAGGAGCTGTTTCAGAGAGAGACAGACAACAGAGAGCCTGTTGCACTTCAATTAAAGCCCGAGCTCTTTGGTGTTTGTGTAAATGAAAGGAGAGAATCCTCGGGCTGCGCTCTTTTTTTCTTTTCCTTCTTTCATCAAATTACAGCCCTCTTTGAATCGTCATATGAGCTAAACCACAAGTCGGCTGAAGGCATCTAAACTGTGTACATAACCTGCCCCTGCGGGGCTTCCTGTGTGTCTAAGTGGGGTAACACAGCCTGACTGGGCATCTGTACCAGGACATGCTCTATATCGGCCTCTATAAGCCAAACCGGGCGGCTTCTGTCGGCATGCTGGCTTTAAATCTGGTCCTCAGATAAATATATATATCCCTATAAGCTCACCAGACAAAAAGAAGAGCCCCCTGTGACTGAACCGTACCTAACACCATGTACTCCCTCCACCAGCACCAATACCAGCTGGGACTGGATTGGGCCTGTACTGGACGAGGTTCTGGATGTAGCCACATCAGTGTTCAGACACTCTCACATCAAAGACTTGGTCAGGTGGTCCAGATTTGGTGGATGCCTTCCCTGGCACAGTTCCGAGGAGAATTCCCTGTAGGCTGGGATTGTATCCACTGCTGGTAGACCCGTATGACCGTACGCTTCCACACACCTGCAGATTCAGCTACTTCCTTCACACTATGGTCTTTGGCCACGCCCACATGCAGTCCCTCCTTTTAGCCAATCATTAACATCTGCTCTGGAGCCGTTTTCCACACATGGAACGAGACATTCCCTGCACTGTAGCACCTCTTCCTGATCTATGGATCCCGTCACTCACACCCCACAGGGGTTTATAGCCCTATCGTCCTCATGCAGCGCCACCTGCAGGACCCTGAATGTACTACCACCTTAACCATGCAAGGGGACTCGTATTTGTCTGATGTTTTCCACTGCAGTGAAAGAGCTGACTTAGTAACACTTAATAATAATAACAGTGAGTTGAATAATCTCATAATAAACCTATATATGTCCTCATGGGTATAAGATCCCTTTCACATTTCACACTGCAGAAGGTCATACACAGTATCACTTTGTTAGGCTGCCAGCGGTCCGACACAGTCCATGTGGCAACAGTGTGTTTCAACAACGTTATGTAACTTCACAAGGTTTATTCCCAGAGTTAACCATTCCAGTCTTCTCCAGCACATCCCGAAGACTTCTAATGGGGCTGAGGTGATCAGCTACCTCACGTTCCCTGATACACTCGTCTCCAATCGGAGCCTGTAGAATCTTGGCACTGCTGTCCAGGTATATGGCTGCACCAACAGGGAAGAACAAATCCATTGATGGGATTACCTGGTCGTTCAGGTGGTCTTCTGGCTCAGCTGAAGCCTCCCAGATCATAACACTGCCCCCAGAGGCTTGTACAGTGGACACTATGCATGATATCCCATCACTTCATACTCTTCCCATCTTACATTGACGCTCCCATCACTCTGGAAAAGGGTCAGTCTGGACTCATCAGGCCACATGACCTTTCTCCATCATTCCAGAGTCTTCATGTTCCCTAGCTCCACCATGTTTATCATTCGTCTTCAGTAAGGTAGTTGGCCGTTCACCTGGATAGCTCTGAACCACCTTGTAGAAGACCACTCTGCTTGAGGTCTCTAGGTCGTCTGTGTTTGAGACCCCTCACCTAAACCCCTGTCAGATGTGTTCTGTTTTCTCCATGAGCTGCTCCCGTGTCCCGCTGCTCCGAGCTGGGAGATGTGGAATGTGTCGGAGAGCTTAATTGCTCTCTGGTTTCCTCTGGACTTTGTTAAATGAGCGAACGTGCCAGAATCTCTCCCCAGAGGCTCCGAGGTTCCGAGGTCGTACTGGGACAACTGTCCCAACAAACATGTGCTGTGATGCGGAGCCCTGTGAAGGGCCCATGTACAGGGAGTGGGGGTCCACTACCCTTCAGACTGTGTGTGAGTGATCCTCCCTGCTTCACTCAGACAGGTGGTGTATTAATCTATAAGCTGAGTTTGTGTGTCATGTGAACAGTCACCCCTTATCTTCACTCAGAAATACATTGGGGGTGACCCTCCTTTTTAAAGTCGCCAAGCTTTTCCCGTTTAAAGGATTGAGGAAGAAATGACAATGGATTTTAATCTGGAAAACCAAATTAAGAGAAACACATCGTAAAATGAAATGATCTAATGTTTAATATGTGAAAACAATAATAAAATCAATATAATTTAAAATTCATAAGATTGCAACACAAATAGATCGATTTAATTAATTTAACACATTTAATTAAATGTTTCCTAATTGGAAGCAGACAAATATATGGATGATTTAAAAACTATAAAAAAGTAATTAACTAAATTAAGTAATTAAAGTAAAATCAATTTTAAAATAACAATAATAAGAAATAAAATTTAAAAATCTGGATAATAACAAAAAAAATTATATACGTATATATATAAAAATCTATATAAGTATATGTACAAACAGTACACACAGTTTTTCCTAGATATTTTATTTCTTTATATATATAAAATAAAGATAGAGTGTTTATTATGCCACATGGAGAAATTTGCATGGTTACAGCAGTATACAATACAAGATTATGTTATAAAAATTAATAAATATTATTAGGTAAACAATAAAATACAATAAGAAATAATATAAGAACAAATGTACATGTGTAATTGAACAGATATATATATATATATATATATATATACAGTTTCTGAAAGATATTCTGACATTTTAGATATTGCACAGTTACACTCTATATTCACATATATACTAATAATATATATATGTGTGTGTATATATATATATATATTATGAGAGAGAGAGAGAGAGAGAGAGAGAATAATAAAATAATAGAGCTCCAGGCAGATTGGAGGTCCCTAAAAATTACAAGTATGAGAATATTGATATGTATCATAATAAGATGTGGTTTGAGGTTTTTTACCCCTCCCCCATTCCTGCCAAATCCAAACTTTTTAACACGCCACTGTACAGGCTGGCCAATCAGAACAGAGCTTACTTACATACAAGTCTCGAAGGCACAGAAGCATAAAAGCCTGGTTATGATGAATGATGTTATGAAGTATGTTTTTTTTTTTTTCCATATGTCAGATACAGCATATGGGCCCTTTAATATCCCAGCATGGTCTGTTGCTGCATCTGTAGAGGCCAGTGCTGTAAACTGACTAGTTCAGCTCTGCCTGCTGTCAGTTGAGCTCACAGTGTCGCTGGAACCGAGATGAATCTAGAGCCTTTCATCTTTAAAAGACAAATACAGAGAACCTTTCCTTCCTTTGAAGAACCTTTCTGGGCCAGACTTCAGAGGTGGGAGGTCTTTCTGAAGGTGGGGCTTTGAACACGGCTAGGCTTTCTAACCTGATCCTTCAGCAGAACCCTTTTCCACAGATTCCTGTTTTTCCTCAGCAGGTGTTTCTGACCGTTGGTTCAGCCGCGAGCCAAGCAGGAAGGGAGGCGATCATGTGAGCGGCTCAGAGATGCTTGGAATGTGAATAATGATGTTGTGCAACTGAGGCGGGAGGTCTGCAGCTCCGGAGTCCTCTTTCCCATGCTCTGTGCCTCTTGCCTTCGGAGGGCCCTACAGACCTCGTTCTAGCCAACGCTGACTTTACTGGGAGGGATATTCCCAGTCGGGATCCGGAGTGAGTGGCAGCTGCTTTTCACTGTTCCCGTTTCAGCTTTTGGCATGTGCAGACAAGCTCAGAGTGACACACCCCCAGCTTCACACACATTTCACACGGATCCCGATTCCACATGGAGTAGATGGAAAACAGCTAAGAATGAGATTCGCCTCTTTGTTTTTCACTCCTCGCTCCAAAACAGCCGCCTCCCAGAACTGGCACCGCACAAGAAGATTCCGACTCATAAATTCTTAAAGGGCCGGTAATCATGAAATCACAGAAAATCTGAATCCTCTTTTTAAAATAGGAGTACTTTGATGTTATGTGTGATAGTGTCGCTTTCACACTGTGGGGTACATATGGGGACATTCTGACTTTATTGTTGTTGTGATGTCACAGAAATGACTCACTAGCCCCACCTGTTCTTGGGGTTTCGGTGTGGGCTGCTTTTAGAGCGAGGTGCGATCCGGGAGTTCCGTAAGTTCGACAGTGTTCAGACAGCCGGGACACCGGATTTGTTTTTCAGACCAGATCCTCTCAGAGAACCGTCTGCACCTCTTATCTGGAAGTGATCGGATGTGTGTGTTCAGATGTCACCACCCTATCTGCACCACCCTACCTGTTATCTGGTTGCTTAGTTCCAGACCATGTTCAGAGGTGCTTTGAAATGTGATTCCTATCTGACGTTTACAGATGCCTCCCGGGATCGGCGCTCTGGATGGTCAGATCTGATTTCAAAGTGTCTTAGGTTGTGTGATATCCAGAGTGACTGAGGTGCTGGGATTTAGGCAGAGCACAGACGTAGGTCTTACAAAGGGACAGTCTAATGAAAGGCCTCTCCATGGCCTCTTCCCCACTGCAGGGCTGAACGGATCTAACCACTGAGGGTAGCTGTTCCGATGGCTCTACCAGATGGGCATGATTGGGCATGCTTATAAGCCAGGCTGATGTAAATGACGCGTCTGTTTGCTGATTGGTTCTGCTTTTGTCCGTATCGCTGCTACATTACAAACCTGACCACCAAATAACTTGAGTTCACTCACACAGAAGTAAATCCAGTCACTGCACATTATCTGATCCACTGCTAGTTAACATTCTCCAATCCAACACCGGTTTCAAGATTCAAGATTCAAAGCTTTATTGTCATATGCACAGTAAGGAAACTAGTTTCCCTGTACAATGAAATTCTTACTTTGCTGCCCACACTGGATGTCATAGAATAAAAGTATAAATATAAATAGACAGATAACAAGGATCAAAAATTAAGCATGCAGAGAATATATAAATAAAATATAAAATATAAAATGTAAACAATTTAGAATTATACAGGCTATATACATTGTGCAGGTATGTGCTACATTAGTTACATTGTAACAGTCTGTAGTAAAGTGGTGTTTGTGCAAAATGAGCTGAAATATAACCATACAAGAACAGTTACATGTGCAAAACGATGTGTGCAGCTGTATGCAGACACAAACAGTCAAGTACAGTAGTGCAACTATTCATGTGCAGAATGATATGAGTTAGTGCAATTTTTATAAATACAGTGATGTCTTCTGAATGTTAAACAGCTCTGTTAAACCAGGAGAGATTAGCTGCAACCACTGTTAGCATTAGCTTAGCTAGCATGCTGCTAGCTCTGTTCACCACAGTTTGATTTTGATTACAGAGGCTTTACTGACACAGGTTTATATAATAAATGCTCCGCTCTGAAAGGTTTTGGTCAGGTGGCTGATGCTAAAGGAACAGAAAGCGGGAATTGAGCCCAGTCTGTGGTGTTTGGAGTTGTGGCTAAAGCTAGTAGTCCTCTCTCCTTGCTAGCTTAGCTAAAGAGCTCCAGCCACCCAGACTCGGTTCCACTGGCTAACTAAATATACATGATCAAATGGAGCACCGTGAGAGTGAAGTCGACTGATTAGAGTTCATATGACAGGAAGCCAAAATCGAACATGCTCTGTGGTGTTTAGAGCCATAGCCAGCCAGGCTAAGCTAATGCCTTCTCCCACTGAAGCAAGTTATACGGTGAACTCCAGCGCTCCGATGCTTAGAAACACCAGATATGCTAATGCTAACATAGTTAGCTGGCTACAGGTGCAGCCCACCACAGTACAGACTGTTTAGGGGATCAGTAAAACTGAGGACAGGGCAGGAGAGCGGCGTTAGTGTGACAGAGAGGCTTAGGGTGGATTTAGTGGCGGGTGCTGTGTGTAGCGATTAGCCAGTTAGCAGCTAGCGAGTTATGGGTGTGGTATTTCCTGGTACTTCCTGGTTCTGATTTAGTCACAGTCCCATGTTTCCGCACCAGCCCTGAACAGCACAGTAGGGCCCTTAGACCCATTCGGATCCTGGAAAGGAGGCTCATGTAAATCGGACGGTCCAAATCTTGGGTAATGATTTTGTAATCATTCCCCTGACCAATCACAAGCCTAAAATCTCTGACCCCGCCCACACTTCTAACGGTTTCTATGGCTTTTTCCATGCAACCATGCCTGTGTGAACATGCCTGTGTGCTGGGTGCTGTGAACTTGTGAGATTACATTTATGAGCTCAACACACCTTGGGGCCTTTAAACACTGGAGACCACTAGTGTGTTGTAGGACCAGTCACCTGGAATCAGTCTCAGAACACCTTTAAGACCACTGGAGTCCTTTACTTAGTGTCATCTGATCATCAGGATGAACACAAATTAGCGTTAGTGCCCCCTGAACACCAGCAGAGACTTTTGATGGACCTTTCAGCAGGGGCTGCGTGCAATCTATGTAAAGCAGACTCAAAAAAAAATACAGGCTATTGGCCCTTTAATGCCCATACGCAGCCCTGGTAGATGCCCTGTATGTGAAGTGAGGGACACACCTAGAGGCCTCTAAACGTTCGAGACCACCAGCTTGCTGTAGTGGTCACGTTTTGATCCTATTAGGAAACCATCCAATGCATCTGGAATCAGAACACCCATAAAAGAGTCCTTTATAGTGTGACCTGTGAAAAATGCAGGCCATTTGCCCTTTAAAGCCTGGATTATTGTACTAAGTGCCCTGTATGGCAAGTGAATGTGCATATTTCGAGTCCAGCACACTTAGAGGCCTCTAAACGTTAGAGACCAGTAGCTTCCTGTAGTGGTAGGTGTAGCCCAGTGCACATGGAATCAGTCCCAGCACCCCCATAAACCCATCCTTTATGGTCTGATATCAGGCCATGACGACCAGTCCAGCACACCATTGCAGTCTACTGGACACCAGCAGAAACTTTAATTTGTTCTTATGACCTTCTAGCAGGGACTGCATGTAGCCTTGACCATGAAAAGCACACTGTTGAAAAACGCACAGTATTGGCCCTTTAATGCTATTCTACACTCATTCGTTTTGGATCCAACACTCCTAGAGGCCTCTAACCATTAGAGGCTACTGGCTTCCTGTAGGAAGCATATGCAGTCAGTTCCACAGCACGTGTAAAACCATTAAGAGTCCGTTACGCTGTGGTGTCAGCCCACCACAACCAATACAGCGCCCCATTACAGTCTACTGGACACCACACGAGACTTATACTGGTCCCTATGACTTTCTAGCAGGCATTGCATGCAGGCTTCACCATGTAAAGGAGACCGAAGAAAAATGCATGGTATTGGCTCTTTAATGACCATATGTATGACTATGCTGTTTGGATGCCTGTATGTCAGGTGGGAGGGCATTCCTTTTGGGTCCCACACTCCTAGAGGCCTCTAAACATGAGACCACTAGCTTCCTGTGGGACCATCATATGGATCTGGAATCGGTCCCAGAACCCCAGTGAAACCACTACGCTCCTTTACACTGTGGTACCAGCCCATCAGGACCAATACAACGCACCGTTACTGCCTACTGGACACCAGCAGGAACTTTTAATGGCTCATATGGGTTCCCAGTAGGGGGTTGCATGCAACTATCAGTGCGGGCTAAAACGCAGGCCATTGGCCCTTTAATGCCCATATTCTGGTATGTCAAGCAGGGGTGCGTTTTTGGAGTCCAGCGCGCGCAGAGGCCTGAGTTCCAGCACAGCCGCTGGACTTTCCTCCCTGCTGAGGAGGCTGGCTGAGCTCTGGTGTGACGGTTGTCGAGGCGTTTACCGCTCACGAGTGAAACTTTTCATTCACGAGCCTCTCCTGCACTGCGCTCGGCAGCAGTGGGTGTGACCAACAGCAGAGCCGGAGAAAGTCAATGTGAGCGACTACATGAATGACTCAAGTTCACCGAGAGCGGCGTTAAAGGAGAGAGGGAAGGAGAGACAGAGAAATGCAGACGAGGAGGAGGAGAAGGAGCTCAGGCTGTTGCAGGGAGTCGTTTGCGCAAAGCGTGCAAAAACCATACACCAGAAATGAGTGGAGTCTGGCGCAGGAGTTTCCAGCTCCTCAGCAGCAGCAGGAGGAGCAGCAGTGGAGGAGGAGGAGGAGGATGAACCGGTAAGTCCAGCGCACCTGCTAATCTTTCAGCTCCCCAGCAGCGCGGACACGGACTGCAGCTGCACGGGTCTGCCGTTTCCATCAGTATTCGGTCTCTGGTTTCTCCTGCTCTGCACTTTCCGCGCTACCTGTGCGCGTCATAGGCACCCGTGGCGCACGTGCGCTCGCCCGGGTCTCGTGCATTTAGCGTACGGACGCACGTGCGTATCTTTTATTAAAGTGTCCTTTGGCTTACATAAGTAATCATAATTAACGGAATTGTAGCGGAGGGGCACTTTAATCTCATTGGGCGCCGATAAGAGGAAGTGAGTGCGGTGCAGAGGCGCTCTGACTTCCTGTTCCTCCTTTTCTAGTTCAAAAAAGAGAAGAGAAGAGAAGAGGGGAGAGGAAAGCTCGCCCGCCCGCCCGCTCGCGCGCGCTCGGCCTCCCCGCTAACGCACGTGGCACGTGTTCCAGCAGCCTGAGCTCGCTCACTTTTTTCCCCCCTTAACTTCGCGCGGCTCTGAAGGCGCCCCGTGCGTGTGCGCGCGCGCTGTGGCTTTGCTCTCTCCGCGTTCTGTCACGTAGCCGCTGCTCTCGTTCGCCAACGTCACGGGGCCGAGCGGAGGGGGCGGGGCCTCGGCGACGTGTGAAGGGGGCGTGGCACAGCAAAGAAGCGTCGCGCCCGCGTGCGGCTCTGTATCCGGGTAGAAAAAGGCGCCCGCGCGCGCGCGCGCACACTCACGCGCAGCTCACATCCGTGACAGCTCCCCATGGAGAGACGCTCAGGTTGACGGTACGGCCTGTAGGCATTGACAGGTGTTTGTTAAAGGCGCTCAGTCCACAGAGCTGCAGTGGTTTTGAATGGATTGTGTTTGTGATGTCACAAAAACAAGCCCTATTCAGAGTCTGCAGCCCCGGCCGGCCATTCAGCCTAAAAGAGAGTTTCGGCTGTGTCAGAGTGAGAGCTCAGGGTTAGTGTCAATCGGATTAGGGCGTATGTAAACATGGTTAGTTTAAAAATAAACAAATCTACCGCTCAGGTATGTGAAAAATGAGCCGTGTTTGTGATGTCACAAAAAACAAAACTAGGTGTTTGGTGTAATATATAAATGCTGTTCATGCAGCCTTCCCTCGAGAAGTCCGTACAGTTCATATATACAAGCTGAACTGCAAGCAGCAGCCTGATTAGAATGAGCCGTATTTGTGATGTCACAAATCACCAAAAAAATTAAGTTTGATGTAATATTGTGTACTTTATAAACACTGGCAATATATCACAATGCAACTTCCCACCAGTCCATACAATCAATATATGCAAGCAAAGCTGCCAACAGCTTCCGGATTAGAATGAGTCATGTTTGTGATGTCACAGAAACAGGTTTTTTAAAGAACAGATGTTAGTTGTAATATAGTACATGTGTGTCAAACTGCAACCCTCCCACCAGTCCATCCAGTCTGTATATGAAAAGCCTGGTTAGAATCTGTTGTCTTTGTGATGTCACAACAATGAACACAGACATTTGTTAGCTATTCGGCCTAAAGCAGTTTAAGCCCAGACACTCACACGGTAGAAGCTATAGGAGAGTCGTGTTTGTGATGTCGCAATATCATGATATTATATATACAATATATAGTAGTGTGTCAGAATGCAATCCTCCCACCAGGCCATACAGTCAATATGTGAAAACCAAGCTGCAAGCAGCAGCCTGATTAGAATGAGTCATGTTTGTGATGTCACAAACGCAGCTTTCTGTCTACATTATAAATACTGGTAATGTGTCAGAATGGAACCTTCCATACCGTCAGTGTATGAAAGCAGCCCGATTAGAATGAATACTCTTTGTGATGTCACAACAATGAACCCTAACATTGGTCCACTTATTCAGACTGCCGCAGTTTAGCCCAGACCATCACACTGTAGGATCTATCAGTCATGTTAAAGGTGCTGCTCCTGGCTGGCTTAGTCAAGGGCAGGCAGTAGGCACAGCCAGGGCTGAAGATCTTGGTGAGCAGCTGCCGCCGCCGCCATCAGGCCTCGGCAAGAAACCACGTTCAGCAGACGCTCGGCAAGAGCTTTAGCCATTGTTGTGTTTACTATTCCACTCCATGTTACAGTGACTCACTATCGCCTCTTCAGGTGCATAGAAGTATTACAAGTCAGAATGGGCCAGAGCTAGCTGGCTAGCATGCTAACTTCAGTAGATATCTCTGCACCTCCATACATAGACATCTTTGATGTACTGTCAAAACGGTTCCACTCTATTAACAATCTAATTTCATTTTGAAACATTTTCAGCCGAACATTTTGCATATCGCTCCTTTAATGCATTGCTTCCAGTCCCTGTATGGAAACGAATTATTTGAATTTACTGTTCATGTGATTCCAAGTCACTGACATAGACACACCTATATGGCCTACAGCTGTTAGGCTCCACCCACTCACACTGTAGCTTAATGTTTTAGAGCTCTGTTCTGATTGGCTGCCCTGTGACCGCCTGTGTTATTCCCAGAGAGGTCAGCGTATGAACTCAGTCACACGTATGGCATGGGCAGGTCCTCTGTTCACCTGCTTCATGCAAATGACCACAGGTCTAATTTTAGAAGCGGCAGAATTGCTGAATTTGCATGCGGCGGCCTGTTTCCGTCTGGGACAGTTCAAAGGACACATCTACTTTAAACGGGCCTTGACCTTCAGTGCCCTTACTACACGTCAGACATGTCTGAGTCTCCTCCAACCTGCTTTCCTTTTTCACTATTCTTTTCACATAGAATGTCTTTATGGGACTTCCTCTCGTTTCCATTCATGTGGTTAGCTGGGTGGCGTGCGCACTGCATTCATGAATCTACAACAAGACGAGGGTGATTTCCAGCACCGCCACGCAGATTATCAAAAGGGACATCAGCCCGAGAGTCCCTTACACGTACGGCCTGGAAGGCCCTCCAGGATTCGTGGCGCCAGGCGCTGCCCGCCATTCAGCCTCAGCAGATCAGCCCACAGGAGGATGAAAGAGATCACGTCCTTCGGTTCGAGGCTGCACACACCCCAAGGACTCTCTGCATTCGTCTGAGCCGTGTGTTGCCCTTTGTGTCTACTTATAGTCTGGTTTCCAGTAAAATCTGCCGGTGGTGGCCTCAGAGAAGCGGAAGTAGTGGCGCTGAAAGTTACGTTCATGAAAAACGTTTCAGATGGTTTTGAAATGACTAAATATATCTGGCTGCAGCCTCAGTAGTAAGACTGCTCACGGCTGTTTGTACGAGTGAGGTGACGTTTCATATTGCAGCATTCTGAAACCCCCTCCTGCTGCTGCCATGTGTGCAGACAATCTTCCACGGGTTTCAAGCTGCAGAGTTTCCCTCACACCCCTGCCGGAATATGACACAGTGCCGGAATAAATATTCACTCGGAAATATTATTTATGAAGGTATTTCGTCAGTAATAGTGGCTTACAGTACGTGGTACAGTCATTAAGTTGCAGTGGGCCCTGTAGGTCTGATCAGTGAAGGGCCTCAGATTGGATGGAGTTGCATTTCTTTGGTTTTGGCGCCATCTGGTGGACAGCTGGGGAACTGCAGGCGCAACGGTTGCTCCACTTTGTTCACTGGCAGGATTTCTCAATCACTGGGCTGCAAAGCTCCCCCTGGTGGTCCTTGGGAGGGTCTACAGTGGTCTCTCCGCAGAACATTGCAATGCCATCATAGTAATGAATGATTCATATATAAATATACGGCCTACGTAAGTATTCCCAGTGACACGCGACTCGGTGAGTTGGTTTTGTTTTCCAGTGGACCCGAAAGCGTCCATAGACTGTAAAGCTGTATGTACCCTGTGATAGTGCAATAAGGAGAGTTCAGTACCTAGAACCCACATACTGTGCCCCTCGGACACTGTTCTTCCTCCTTCAGATACACTTCCTGCACCTCCAAAAGAGAATGGGAATGGGAAAATGGGCCGATTTCAAAATCCTAAACTGTTCCGAAAGAGGGCGGGATGGTGGTCCAGTTGGTAGCACAGCATGAATGGTTGATTTCCCACCTGGGGAACCAGGGTTCTTCCGTTGAGGAGTCTGCATGTTCTTCTTGTGTTGTGTGGGTTGTCTCCAGGCAGTAATAGAGTGTGTTCGGGCCCTAGACCAGCATTTGTAGGCGGCCCCTCCAAACTTCTCCTTGGTACACATTTTTTGTACTCTAGCTCATCCCACAGTTTCTGAAATTTTAAAGCTCTGGAATGTTCAGTCTGAACGTTGCGCTTGTATGGAGCTCTTTGATCCGACGTACGGATTTCTAAAGACGGTGCTTCTGTTCCACCATCAGACCACTCTGCCCTGCACTCGTCTGTTCGTCTTTTTACTCCCTTCCCTCGTTCCTCCCTTAGACTTCCATTCAGTTTAGCTACACCTTAGCAACAGGCTAGCGCTGAGCATCAGCTTCACAATCACCCTGTACTTCCTACCCTTCTCTAGTTCTCAAAATGTAAACATAAACAACATAAACAACATTAAAAACTGTAATTCAAAAACATAAACATGCTCTCAGGGGCCCCCTAGTGGCCTGAGGCCCCAAGCAGTTTCCTGGTAGCAAGCAGCACCTCTCCAGGTTCCCCCCACAGCCCAAAGACATGCGGTCAGGTGGGATGGAGAAACCAAATTGACCCCCGTGTGAGCGTCTGCCCTGTGATGGACTGGTGGCCTCTCCAGGGTGTCTCCTGCCTCACCCGGCAGGTTAGATTGTCGGAGAGATTGTCGGAGAAGGTGGATGAATGAATGTAGTCATCCGTATTTACACCCCTGTAACTTACAGACTGTGAACAGCTGTGGGAAAGTAATCGCTCAATTAATGGAGGTCAGGTGATTATGTAATAGTGCCTGTAACAGGCCTGTTCTTTGCCTGTCAAGGAGAGTTCCACCATATTTAAAAAACAGTTCTATATAAAGTCAGAACCATTTACAGTGGAGGTGAAGGTAACCAGACGTCCCCTCTAAAAGCTCCCTCACAGGAAGTTCCTACACAAGGTGGTTCTGAATACACACCAAACCCGCTCTCACTCACTCTGTACACACCTCACACCAACCCCTCTCTCGCTCACTCTATACACACCTCACACCAAACCCTCTCTCCCTCACTCTGTACACACCTCACACCAAACCCTCTCTCCCTCACTCTGTACACACCTCACACCAAACCCTCTCTCCCTCACTCTGTACACACCTCACACCAAACCCTCTCTCCCTCACTCTGTACACACCTCACACCAAACCCTCTCTCCCTCACTCTGTACACACCTCACACCAAACCCGCTCTCCCTCACTCTGTACACACCTCACACCAAACCCGCTCTCACTCACTCTGTACACACCTCACACCAAACCCGCTCTCACTTACTCTGTACACACCTCACACCAAACCCTCTCTCCCTCACTCTGTACACACCTCACACCAAACCCTCTCTCCCTTACTCTGTACACACCTCACACCAAACCCTCTCTCACTCACTCTGTACACACCTCACACCAAACCCGCTCTCCCTCACTCTGTACACACCTCACACCCAACCCACTCTCACTCACTCTGTACACACCTCACACCAAACCCTCTCTCACTCACTCTGTACACACCTCACACCAAACCCCCTCTCCCTCACTCTGTACACACCTCACACCAAACCCTCTCTCCCTCACTCTGTACACACCTCACACCAAACCCTCTCTCCCTCACTCTGTACACACCTCACACCAAACCCTCTCACTCACTCTGTACACACCTCACACCAAACCCGCTCTCACTCACTCTGTACACACCTCACACCAAACCCTCTCTCCCTCACTCTGTACACACCTCACACCAAACCCGCTCTCACTCACTCTGTACACACCTCACACCAAACCCTCTCTCACTCACTCTGTACACACCTCACACCAAACTCTCCCTCACTCTGTACACACCTCACACCAAACCCTCTCTCCCTCATTCTGTACACACCTCACACCAAACCCTCTCTCCCTCACTCTGTACACACCTCATACCAAACCCTCTCTCCCTCATTCTGTACACACCGCACACCAAACCCGCTCTCCCTCACTCTGTACACACCTCACACCAAACCCTCTCTCACTCACTCTGTACACACCTCACACCAAACCCGCTCTCCCTCACTCTGTACACACCTCACACCAAACCCGCTCTCCCTCACTCTGTACACACCTCACACCAAACCCGCTCTCACTCACTCTGTACACACCTCACACCAAACCCGCTCTCACTCACTCTGTACACACCTCACACCAAACCCTCTCTCCCTCACTCTGTACACACCTCACACCAAACCCTCTCTCCCTCACTCTGTACACACCTCACACCAAACCCTCTCTCACTCACTCTGTACACACCTCACACCAAACCCGCTCTCCCTCACTCTGTACACACCTCACACCAAACCCACTCTCACTCACTCTGTACACACCTCACACCAAACCCTCTCTCACTCACTCTGTACACACCTCACACCAAACCCTCTCTCCCTCACTCTGTACACACCTCACACCAAACCCCCTCTCCCTCACTCTGTACACACCTCACACCAAACCCTCTCTCCCTCACTCTGTACACACCTCACACCAAACCCTCTCTCCCTCACTCTGTACACACCTCACACCAAACCCTCTCACTCACTCTGTACACACCTCACACCAAACCCGCTCTCACTCACTCTGTACACACCTCACACCAAACCCTCTCTCCCTCACTCTGTACACACCTCACACCAAACCCGCTCTCACTCACTCTGTACACACCTCACACCAAACCCTCTCTCACTCACTCTGTACACACCTCACACCAAACTCTCCCTCACTCTGTACACACCTCACACCAAACCCTCTCTCCCTCACTCTGTACACACCTCACACCAAACCCTCTCTCCCTCATTCTGTACACACCTCACACCAAACCCTCTCTCACTCACTCTGTACACACCTCATACCAAACCCTCTCTCCCTCATTCTGTACACACCGCACACCAAACCCCGCTCTCACCCCTCACTCTGTACACACCTCACACCAAACCCTCTCTCACTCACTCTGTACACACCTCACACCAAACCCTCTCTCCCTCACTCTGTACACACCTCACACCAAACCCTCTCTCCCTCACTCTGTACACACCTCACACCAAACCCTCTCTCCCTCACTCTGTACACACCTCACACCAAACCCTCTCTCCCTCACTCTGTACACACCTCACACCAAACCCTCTCTCCCTCATTCTGTACACACCGCACACCAAACCCGCTCTCCCTCACTCTGTACACACCTCACACCAAACCCTCTCTCACTCACTCTGTACACACCTCACACCAAACCCGCTCTCCCTCACTCTGTACACACCTCACACCAAACCCGCTCTCCCTCACTCTGTACACACCTCACACCAAACCCTCTCTCCCTCACTCTGTACACACCTTACACCAAACACTCTCTCCCTCACTCTGTACACACCTCACACCAAACCCTCTCTCACTCACTCTGTACACACCTCACACCAAACCCTCTCTCCCTCACTCTGTACACACCTCACACCAAACCCTCTCTCACTCACTCTGTACACACCTCACACCAAACCCGCTCTCCCTCACTCTGTACACACCTCACACCAAACCCTCTCTCACTCACTCTGTACACACCTCACACCAAACCCTCTCTCCCTCACTCTGTACACACCTCACACCAAACCCTCTCTCCCTCACTCTGTACACACCTCACACCAAACCCTCTCTCCCTCACTCTGTACACACCTCACACCAAACACTCTCTCACTCACTCTGTACACACCTCACACCAAACCCTCTCTCCCTCACTCTGTACACACCTCACACCAAACCCTCTCTCCCTCACTCTGTACACACCTCACACCAAACCCGCTCTCACTCACTCTGTACACACCTCACACCAAACCCTCTCTCCCTCACTCTGTACACACCTCACACCAAACCCTCTCTCACTCTGTACACACCTCACACCAACCCCTCTCTCGCTCACTCTATACACACCTCACACCAAACCCTCTCTCCCTCACTCTGTACACACCTCACACCAAACCCTCTCTCCCTCACTCTGTACACACCTCACACCAAACCCTCTCTCACTCACTCTGTACACACCTCACACCAAACCCGCTCTCCCTCACTCTGTACACACCTCACACCAAACCCTCTCTCCCTCACTCTGTACACACCTCACACCAACCCCTCGCTCCCCTCCTCTGTTCACCGATGACAGTCCTCCCTCTCTCCCTCACTCTGTACACACCTCACACCAAACCCTCTCTCCCTCACTCTGTACACACCTCACACCAAACCCTCTCTCCCTCACTCTGTACACACCTCACACCACACCCTCTCTCCCTCACTCTGTACACACCTCACACCAAACCCTCTCTCCCTCACTCTGTACACACCTCACACCAAACCCTCTCTCCCTCACTCTGTACACACCTCACACCAAACCCGCTCTCACTCACTCTGTACACACCGCACACCAAACCCTCTCTCCCTCATTCTGTACACACCGCACACCAAACCCGCTCTCCCTCACTCTGTTTACATAACATATACTATATTATGGTGGAATTTTAAATGTTCAGTGGAATTGCCCTTTGAAGTGAATTAGTTAGAGGCTGCAGTGCTGTATCAAGTCGTCCACTGGGTGGCAGCGTTTTAATACAACTAACATGAAATTCTCCTGATAGAGGGGAGTAGAGACTGTTTTCAACTATCCACTTCATTGGGAAGGGGAGTTCCACCATATTTTTAAATTTTTTTCCACTGAGGAGTGACTCTGAATGGTTCAGATGTTCCTTACAGTAGTGGTAATGGGAACCAGGGTTCTCCATGTCTAGAACACCCATACAGACACTGTATTGACTATCTAGAACCACCAGTGAACCTACACGTGTGTTCTGAGTGTGTATGGAATGTTGGTGATGAAAATCTGGAAAACCTGGAAATGCTAAGTTCCTTTGGGGGACTATTTGACCTCACAGCGCCCTGCAGCATGTATCCCTCCACCATGAATGGAGTTTAAGGCTGAGATCTTCTCCACACTATCATAAACAGCGTCTCAGACATCAGGCAGCGTATTCAGAACCACCTCCTGTAGGAACTTCCTGTGAGGGAGCTTTTAGAGGGGGACGTCTGGTTACCTTCACCACCACTGTGAACGGCTCTGGGTAAGTCTCTCTAGAATGGAGAACTGTGTTTACATATTAGCCACTTCATTAAGAAAATTTGCTTTAATTGTGACATTGAGTAATACATTAGTTCATTTTTGCCTTTAGGGCTTTATGTTCTTGAACTGAGTCGTGCTGAGAGGTTTTATAGGCGAGTCAGCACCAGAGTAGGTTTTCCACATATACAGTACAGTACACTCCACATAACACTCTGAAGACACGTGTAGTTGTTAGACATGGAGAACCCTGGAAGGAAGATGACCAGGATCAATAACTGATGATAAATGTGGACTGATATGATCAATATTTATTGAGCTGCACATACAGATGTCTGTCTCTCAGTATGAGTTTGCTAACCCAACACGCCAGACGTCTCGGTATGGAGCTGTAGAGGTTCCTAATGGTGTCCTGTGATAATCCATCCCATGCAGCTTGAACATCCTCACACAGTTCCTGCAGATGGTGCGGTAGGGGTGGAGGTGGAGGGACACCAGGTCTTCTGGACGTGTGATGACAATCCGTTCATCTTGGTGCTGACCACGGTGCCTCCACACACGGATTCGTTGGGCGTCTCCACCAAGACTAAAGCGGGACTCGTCACTGAAGATGACCCGCTGCCATTCTGAGTCACTCCATGACAGTCTGGTACGACACCACTGCAGTCTTTGGTGACGGTGACGTGGTGTTAAGGACAGTCGTGGTAACGGTCTGTGTGCATGTAGTCCTGCGTGGTGCAGCCGTCTGACAATGGTGCTGCACTAACAGGATGACTTATGGAGGACACCACTGCTCGCTGGGTGTATGTAGTGGTGGTGTTGGGTCAGTCAGGTGCAGAGATAAGGCCCGTCCTTGCTGACGTCACATGTGCAGCTGAGTGTGAAACTTGCCACCATGTCAGACCTACACACCAAGTTTCACCCTCTGGGTTGAATCCAGCTGTGTTGTTGATGATGTGAATCTGAAACATATTAACTCCAGGCTCCGCTCAGTGACCCGACACCTCTACCAGTCAGCCTGCTCGACTCAAGGCCTTTGTCTTTAACCCTGAGGGCTCAAACTCGACTCTGAACCGTCTTCAGGTTTGTGGCTGGGATTATGACTCCTTATTACAGGAGCACTCCTGTAGCCTCCTGAGCTCTACTGTTAAAGGACTGATCGTGATTAGCATCAGAAGGCCGGGCTCAGCGGGTGAAGTGCACACCGGTAGATGGCTTGGGAGGGCTTTGTTTTGGCTAGCAGTGGGCTGATGCCTTTAAAGCTCGCATGCAAGAATTCACTTAAACAATAACCTCTAAACAACCTTCAAACGCAGCGCCCAAACAGCGAGGTCGCATTACAGACATGAGCGAGTCGCACGCAGCTCGCTGGGTATCAGCGTCTCTCTCCTCCCTCTAATAAACCCTGTGAGAAAGAAGCCCAGGTGCTTTCTCACTGCCCTGTCTCCTTGGGAGAATGATGCACACAACAACGCCAATCAATATTCTCCCATTACACTGGTACTCTGGGGAGAGGGAAACCCTAGAGGGGCTCATCCGGACCGGCACAAAGGCCTGCTCCGCTGCAGAGCTCCTCTCAGGGCCATCAATATTCATCTAATGCAGGAACAATGACTTACACTTTCTCTCATAGAGAGGTCACGAGGAAGTGTCACCCCTAGAGCACATTGATTAGCTGGCTGACTCGCCTCAAGCTGTTGAGGACGGAATGACTAAGTAGTTTACGGGAGCCTGAGAGAAAGAGAGAGAGCTTCTGTGTGACATGAGTGATAAAAGAACAGAGTCAATGAGAAACCTCATGTAATGAGCCATATGTATAGAGGAATTCGGGTTGCCCGATCTTTTCACGCTGCCATGCACGTGGCACGAAAATCAGTCTCACAAACCTCTATTATTTATTTGATTTATTTAAGTTTATGAAGTTTATATTCTACAGGAGGTTTCCAGTCCCCGGTTAGCCAACGCAAGCTCTATAAACCCCCCCAGACAGATGATCATGGTGTTACAACCCAAAATGCTAAAGGAACCCAAAACATACAGACCATGCATCAGACCACTGCCCACCAGGAAGCCACCACACCATCTGGGAGACTGGGGTTTGATTCCCGGTCTGGGTAACTATGCAGTGCTGCACCAGTAAGAGTCCTTGGGTAAGACTCCTAACACTACACTGGCCCACCTGTAATATGATTAACCCTGTAAGTCGCTCTGGATAAGAGCGTCAGCTAAATACCATAACTGTAAATGTATCTCAGCTACTACTATCTCAATCAATCAATCAATATTTATTTGTATAGGGCTTTTAACGACTAGACTTTGAGACTTTGTCTCAAAGCAGCTTCACAGAAGAGCCGTTTCTATAAAGGAAAAGAAAAAAGAACAGACCTAGAAAAGGAAATCCGGCTAAGCAAGTCAGAGGCAACCGTGGAACCGAGGAACTAGGCTCGAGGGTGAACCCATCCTCCTCAGGTCGATCCCGGGTCAGGACAGAAAGACAGAACTAACAGGAGAAAGATCTCACACTATCTCAGCTACTACTCTAATTAAAGGTCGTCTTCTCACTTGAGTCGACACCCAGGACCACGTCTGGCCTTGTTTACCGCCGTGGTGGTGAGGGTGGTGATGGGAACCAGGGTTCTCCACGTCTAGAACACACATACAGACATTCTGCTGACTGTCTTAACCACCAGTGAACCTACACGTGAGTGTGTATGGAATGTTGATGATGGGAAATCTGGAAAACCTGGAAATACTAAGTCTCTTTGGGGGACTATTTGACCTCACAGCGCCCTGCAGCATGTATCCCTCCACCATGAATGGAGTTTAGGGCTGAGATCTTCTCCACACTATCATAAACAGCGTCTCAGACATCAGGCAGCGTATTCAGAACCTCCTCCTGTAGGAACTTTCTGTGAGGGAGCTTTTAGAGGGGACGTCTGGTTACCTTCACCACCACTGGGAACGGTCCCTGTTTAATTAAGCAGATTTCAGGGGGGGGTTGTCTGAATTGCGGATCGATTACACAATTCCGTACCGCCTTTTTCCTGCATGCAGGTATTCACAGCGGTAGCCAAGAGTGGTTAGCTTCCGTGCTCGCGGTGGATTTCCTTGGACCTGGCTGAAAGTGATCCCCAGACCACCTGTTTCCGGAGGGCCAGAGATCGGTTCTCTGGATGCTGCCAGGCTTGAAACCAGCTTTCACACCGGACCAAATATCCTGAACTCGCAAAGCGAGCGGCCCTGAGCCCGGCGTAGCAAATTAGCTAATAGGCAAACCCGCCTTTGTGGATTCATCCAGGACACAGTGGGAAGTACAGCACAGATGATTATGGAATTAATGGAATGATGAATTAATCCGCTCAGAATCCACTGTGCACTTCACGGTTAGCACCGGGACGATCATTCCCTCTGTAGGTCACTAGAGTGGTCATCTTGCAGTTTCTGTAAGGGAAATGCTTGGAATGATGTGGCGCTTATCCACGTCAACATACAAGTGGGTTTGGCCCTATTACAGGTGGGCCAGCTGTGGTTGTAGTGTGTCTTGCCCAGGACTCTTATTGGTTATAAACAGCATAGAAACCCAGACCGGGAATCTAAACCACCCAACCTTCACAGGGTAGTCCTCCACTGAGAACACCCACCATGCTCATGTTTCATCATGTGGAGATGCTGATCTAAGAAGAAACCAGAGTGGGCTCTGATTTATTTCCAGAGCTGTAGGTTGGGATATGATTTTAATTCTGTTCTAGTATTGTGACCGACCTACCTGAACTTTATCGCAAGTTAAGTCACAAGTCACAAATAAGACGGGGTTGTTTCGCGGTAACAGGTCATTCAGAGATCGTCAGCAGACATTGTAGCAGCGGGGAAGTTCATAGTGCATCACAAGGAAAGGGATCGTTGACAGTTAGGGCCATTCCCCTGTTATTTCAGTGAATGAAACCACAGACACAATCTGGGTTTGGCCGCACTGCGCATGACCTAGCACACCGCCGGCTCAGTCCGACCTGGGGAAGCCTGCAGACTTGCTCCAGCAAGCAGGAGATGGAGCCAGTCGGTGTGGACCTGTGTTCCCGGTAACAGTGTAGTCGCGGACTGTAAACACTATGACAGTTTGCTAGGGCACTGTATCATCTCAAACCGCACAGAGGAACACCGTGGCGACGGTGGGAACCGAAAGTCAGTGGACTACAGTCACGCAGAGTGTACACAGAGTGTATCAGGAAACTGTTGTGAAGCGCTATGATAGTATCTATTGTCCCCCCCCCCCCTCACAACCTCACCTTGCGCAAAACCAATGTGCGGTGTCCGTCCGGAGACGCTTTAGGCACCGGAGTCTGTTCGGTGGAGGAGGGGTGGGGAGGGGTGGTGATTGAGTGATGACTTCGGAAGTCTTTGCCAGAGCCTTCACTGACTGAAGACTGTGTATACAGAATAACACAGGACTGATACTCTACCAGTCCGTGAGTCAGCTCTGCCTGTTAGTGATTCACCTTCTCTAATCCCACCCGCATCCTGAAGACCTGGCCTGCTACACCGGTGGATCTTATTAAAACTCTTTGTCTTTCACGTTTCGGGCTTGTTTCTCTAGCTGCCTGTACAGGAAGTTCACTGCCTTGTCCTGGGAATCTTCTGATCGTCAAACAGCCATCACTCGTTTCCCTTCCTGCAAGTCTTTTCCTGTGCATGTGTTTAGAACAGGAGTCAGCAGGGTGACTGTCTGTCATGTGTCATCTGTCAGCTTGGAGCATTGCAGGTGGCCCAGCAGTTTCAACTTCTCAGCAGCTTTGCGGCTCATTCACTTTCCAAATGAACATCACACAAAGCCACATGTTCGTGTGCAGTTCCTGAAAGATGCTATTTTAAAAGGCTCTGGCTGTTAGTGATGCACCAATTTCATACGTTCTAACCAATCAGCTCTCAGTAGCAGTAATGCTAACCCATCAGCTCTCAGTAGCAGTAATGCTAACCCATCAGCTCTCAGTAGCAGTAATGCTAACCCATCAGAACTCAGTAGCAGTAATGCTAACCCATCAGGTCTCAGTAGCAGTAATGCTAACCCATCAGAACTCAGTAGCAGTAATGCTAACTCATCAGCTCTCAGTAGCAGTAATGCTAATCAATCAGCTCTCAGTAGCAGCAATGCTAACCATTTAGAACTCAGTAGCAGTAATGCTAACCATTTAGAACTCAGTAGCAGTAATGCTAACCCATCAGGTCTTAGTAGCAGTAATGCTAACCCATCAGAACTCAGTAGCAGTAATGCTAACCCATCAGCTCTCAGTAGCAGCAATGCTAACCCATCAGCTCTCAGTAGCAGTAATGCCAACCCATCAGGTGTCAGTAGCAGTAATGCTAACCCATCAGAACTCAGTAGCAGTAATGCTAACCCATCAGCTCTCAGTAGCAGCAATGCTAACCCATCAGCTCTCAGTAGCAGTAATGCTAACCAATCAGCTCTCAGTAGCAGTAACGCTAACCAACCAGCTCTCAGTTGCAGTAACGCTAACCAATCAGCTCTCAGTAGCAGCAATGCTAACCATTTAGAACTCAGTAGCAGTAATGCTAACCCATCAGAACTCAGTAGCAGTAATGCTAACCAATCAGCTCTCAGTAGCAGTAACGCTAACCAACCAGCTCTCAGTTGCAGTAACGCTAACCAATCAGCTCTCAGTAGCAGCAATGCTAACCATTTAGAACTCAGTAGCAGTAATGCTAACCCATCAGAACTCGGTAGCAGTAATGCTAACCCATCAGAACTCAGTAGCAGTAATGCTAACCCATCAGCTCTCAGTAGCAGTAATGCTAACCCATCAGCTCTCAGTAGCAGTAATGCTAACCCATTAGCATTCGGTAACATTTAGTCAGTAACGCTAACTCTGTCAGTCAATCAGTAAACTCCTTCTACACTGTCAGTCAACGCTAACCACACTGTCAGTCACAGTAACTCCTCCTACACTGTGAGTCAGCAGTAAACTGCTCCTACATGTCAGTACAGTAAACTCCTCCTATACTGTAGCAGTAAACTCCTAACCCATCAGAATCACAGTAGCAGTAACTGCTAACCCATCAGAACTCAGAAGCAGTCACAGTAATGCCTAACCCAATCACAGTAAACTCCTCTCAGTAATCAGTAAACTCCTAACCCAGTCAGCTCTCAGAAGCAGTAAAGCTAACCCAACAGAACACACTAGCAGTAATTCTAACCCATCACAGTTCTCAGTAGTCAGTAAAACTGCTAACCCATCAGCTCAGTCAGTAGCAGAACACAGTAATGCCTAACCTGCCATCACTCTCCATACTGCCAGCACAGTAAACTCCTCCTACACTGTCAGTAATGCTAACCCATCAGCTCTCAGTAGCAGTAATGCTAACCCATCAGCTCTCAGTAGCAGTAATGCTAACCCATCAGCTCTCAGTAGCAGTAATGCTAACCCATCAGCTCTCAGTAGCAGCAATGCTAACCCATCAGCTCTCAGTAGCAGTAATGCTAACCCATTAGCATTCGGTAACATTTAGTCTGTTGCAAGGAACTCTGTCAGTCAATCACAGTAAACTCCTTCTACACTGTCAGTCACAGTAAACTCCTCCTACACTGTCAGTCACAGTAAACTCCTCCTACACTGTCAGTCACAGTAAACTCCTCCTACACTGTGAGTCATTTACAGTAAACTCCTCCTACACTGTCAGTCACAGTAAACTCCTCCTATACTGCCAATCACAGTAAACTCCTTCCACATTGTCAATCACAGTAAACTCCTCGTATACTGCCAATCACAGTAAACTCCTCGTATACTGCCAATCACAGTAAACTCCTCCTATACTGCCAATCACAGTAAACTCCTCCTATACTGCCAATCACAGTAAACTCCTCCTATACTGCTAATCACAGCAAACTCCTCCTATACTGTCAGTCACAGTAAACTCCTCCTACACTGTGAGTCAGTTACAGTAAACTCCTCCTACACTGTCAGTTACAGTAAACTCCTCCTACACTGTCAGTCACAGTAAACTCCTCCTATCCTGCCAATCACAGTAAACTCCTCCTATACTGTCAGTCACAGTAAACTCCTCCTACACTGTCAGTTAGTCACAGTGAAATCCCATGCTAAAAGTTATCTTTGAAATCTTAGAAATGCCTGGTTTGATCTTGTTTTATACACACAACAGTCCAACAATCCTACCACTGAACAGTCCTGGCATTAACAGGCTTTAATAGCGAGTCCAGAACTTTAATGACTGAACATCCACTGGGGGATATCTGAGCAGCTGTACTTCCACCTCGACCGCGTTTATCATGCTGAACCGATTTAAGAGCGTCAAATCAGAACTCCAGAGAACTGCAGTGCAGCTGTGCTGTTTAAAGCCTCCAGACTTTGCATTTACTATAAGTATTCACCCCAGTTGACCCATCGTGTGCAATATGATTCACGAGTCAAACCGAAAGTTAAGAGAAGGGATCACTGCTGAAGGTTAATCATCAGTGAAAGAAGGAGGAGCGGCGTAGAAACTGCATCACAATGAGTCACGGAGTACAGTAGGTGCCTCTGCAGCTCAGCCTAAAATGCATGTGTGGTTTAATAGCACAGCTTCATTCACTCCGTCTCTCCGCCTGTTATCGGATCTGGAGCTCTCAGATGTTGTTTTTGGCCTATTAAAGACAGAGAGTTTGTTACTGCACTTCAGCATCGGTTAATGGTTAGGATGTCAACAGAGGAGTTTCTAGAGACTTACTGAGTCAGAACTGTTCACAGTGGAGGTGATGGGAACCAGACGTCTGAGGCCCAATAAGCTCCCTCACACACAGTGTTGAATATGCAGCTCAGTTTTACTGTATAATCGTTTTTATTGTTTTAACTCGGAAGAATACATCCGTCAGTCGCCAAATAAAAGTAATTCATCTTCTTTCTTTCTAGAAGACGTGTAGGTTCACTGGTGGTTCTAGATAGTAAATAGAGTGTATATATGTGTGTTGGAGACATGGAGAACCCTGGTTCCCATCTGTTTCAGAAGGCCAGATCACTGGCATCCAGCAGAGCATGCATCTAAGGAGACTGCACTCCTAAACCCGGGTTTAGACCTGTCCTAGCATTATTAAACAGTGGAGGGACGGTGGGGGGAACATCATCTTCCAGGAAGGAATGTGGTGGAAATAGATCCTGAGTGATGGTGCTGGGCGATCTCTTAACCGTATGGTGAATCAGATGGTGGAGGACCAGCAGGAGAACTCAGGGAGGTGCGGAGGGAGCTCCAGGGATCGGGACTAAACAGCTGTGTAGCCTTAAGAAGACCACTCGCCAGTGAGTTTAACCGGCTAACACGGCCTCAGTCTGCTAGGGAGCGTAAAGACTGGACTCCGAAACGATGGAAGAAGGTCATGTGGTCTGAGTCCAGATTCACCCTGTTCCAGAATGATGGGGCATCAGGGTAAGAAGAGAGGCGGCTGAAGTGATGTACCCATCATGCCTAGTGCCTCCCGTACCAGCCTGTGGGGGCAGTCCTATGACCGGGGGTGGCTGCAGTTGATCAGGTCCAGGTTCAGCAGCGTCATGTGCCCAGAGAATGAATATCCGAATATCCTGAACAACCTGGTTACTCCAGCCATGGGTTTCTTCTTCCCTGATGGCACTGCCATATTCCAAGATGACGATGCCAGGGTCCATCCAGAGTGTGCTACATCCGCCAGATTGTGTAGGAGTGGTTCAGGGAGCATGAGGCATCATTCTCACACACGCTTTGGCCACCACTGAGTCCAGACCTGAACCCCATGGCGGATCTTTGGGATGTGCTGGAGAAGACTTTGTGCAGTGGTCCACATCTCCCATCATCAGTTATATGTGGAAGGCCTTGAGGCTTCATATGCCGATATTGCCCTGCTAGATGGTGGCCTCTGCACAAACCTGTACTAGCAGCCGTATTACAGTGTTGAGTAACTCGAAATAAGATGGATATCTATCTGACGGTGAGGATCTGGTACTATAGCTGTATGCAGATTTTGTAGATAGCATATCTGCAGAGAGAGCTTATAAGGCTGCTATAACCATTGCTATGATGTTCCTGTGTGCTTTTCAGACACGGTACTGAAGTCCAAACCCAGGAGGTGCCTCCTGAAAATGCGTACCAGCTTCACAAAGAGGTCAGCATACATGCTAACAATCAGAGCGGAGGAGGAACTTTGCTTTTCCCATGGACCTCGTGTTCCCACGAACTCTCCACTTCAAAAGCGGCGTTGCATCATGTCCGGGGCCTGTGCTTCTTCATAACCTTTCCTCTCCAACAGACGAGCCTCCAGCTCTCTCGAAGCCTGAGATGGTTCTTAGCTGACGGCTAGCATAGGAAGTCTCGGGTTTACTTTAACTAAATCACTCTCTCTCTTCACAAACACGTACGGACATGCACGTCCACCCACGTCTCAGCCAGAGGTCACGACGTGGCCCTTTGGTCTTTCGGGTCCACGCAGACCTCCCATGCGTTGCTGTGGGAACTTGGCTAGTCATCTGTGGAGTTATGAGAGGCATGTGGGGGAGAGGAAGCGGTGGTTTGGTGAGTCAGCGCCTCATGAGCGTTCCATTCCGTTAGCCTTCCACTTTAGCTCTTTTGACTCATCTGGATCCCTCTAGTCCTTTGAGAGGGGTGTGTGTGTGTGAATGTGGGGGAGGCCAGTTCTGTTTCTTCTGCTGCTTCCTGGCCCATTTGTTCAGGTTTCACCATTGTGTTTATGGCGTCTTGGAGAGTGAAGGGAGGAACGGTAGGTAAGTGACTGCCTGATCAATGCTATTTGAATGGAGGCTAATGAAGAGTTAGCGCGAGTGTGGCTGTGTTGGGACTGTGTTTGCTGGGACAGTGAGTTTGAGAGTGCTTTTGGGATTGTGCTGGTGCAGCTTTGGAAATGCACATAGATCAGCAAGCTGGACTACGTAGTGTCTACAGATTTCTCGCTTGATTCATTTCCACGAATGATAAAGAACTGCTTGCTCTCATTGTACGAGTGCCTCATGCTGTTTGACAGAAGTGGGAACCTCCTGTCATCGGTTCTAAACTGAAGAACATAAATACATTCGCTGTCTTCAGAAAGTCCAGGCCAGCGTTGGCATTAAGAGTGGCAGGACGTAGTGAAATGTCATTGAAGAGTTCAGAACATGGTTAGCATGCTGTAGTCATTGCGAGAGTGACGTTATGTACAGTTGAACTTGACGCTTACACATTCGTGAACAGCCTGCAGACCCTGAATCTCCACCTATTTGCACCCATTTAATGCACTACAGAGTTGAGAGCTTATACATGTGTTAATGGGAAAGTTACGCTGGCGCTCGTTTTGTGTCACTATGTCATTGTCGTTGTGTAACTGCTTGCTGCAGAGCGCTGTGGCGGAAAAGGAAGCCCATCTGACCTCTTGGCTTTCCCAGTGACGTTCTGGATCTGTGCTCTATTCATTGTGGGAAGAGTGAAACCCCCCCAACCCCCGTCTATCTTTAGTTCAGGCTATTAACCACAGTGGGCGGGGCTTCATAGTCTGGTGAGAACTGCATGCTGTGGTCTTACTGTATAAGATGGATAAAGCTTTACAGTTTATGGCTGAAAATCTCTGTACCAGAGCAGACGCACCGACATCTACATCCCGCTCACAACAGCACAGGGGCCATTCGTGGTTTCTCTATGTTCACGGTTGAGGCTTAGTCATCATCTCAGGATTTACAGTTATTGCATATTAATAACTGTAATTAATAAGGAATTGATTTTCATGCAGCTGTTAAAGTACAAACCTAAAAAGGCTGTCGATGCTTAGTAAACAAGCTCCAGCTCAAAAAACCATTCTCTAAAGGAGTCATTAACAAACACCACACACCACCACCCTCAAAAGGAGTCATTACCAACCATCAAATAAACCAACACCACTCACCACCGCCCTCTAAAGGAGTCATTACCAACCATCAAATAAACCAACACCACTCACCACCGCCCTCTAAAGGAGTCATTACCAACCATCAAATAAACCAACACCACTCACCACCGCCCTCTAAAGGAGTCATTACCAACCATCAAATAAACCAACACCACTCACCACCCTCTAAAGGAGTCATTACCAACCATCAAACAAACACCACACACCACCGCCCTCTAAAGGAGTCATTACCAACCACCAAATAAACATCCCTCACCACCACCCTCTAAAGGAGTCATTACCAACCACCAAATAAACATCCCTCACCACCACCCTCTAAAGGAGTCATTACCAACCATCAAATAAACCAACACCACTCACCACCACCCTCTAAAGGAGTCATTACCAACCACCAAATAAACACCCCTCACCACCGCCCTCTAAAGGAGTCATTACCAACCATCAAATAAACACACACCACTCACCACCGACCTCTAAAGGAGTCATTACCAACCACCAAATAAACACACACCACTCACCACCAACCACCAAATCTCCTCACCACCAGGAGTCATTACCAACCACCAAATAAACATTACTCACCACCACCCTCTAAAGGAGTCATTACCAACCATCAAATAAACACACACCACTCACCACCGCCCTCTAAAGGAGTCATTACCAACCACCAAATAAACACCCCTCACCACCACCCTCTAAAGGAGTCATTACCAACCATCAAATAAACACACACCACTTACCACCACCCTCTAAAGGAGTCATTACCAACCACCAAATAAACACCCCTCACCACCGCCCTCTAAAGGAGTCATTACCAACCATCAAATAAACACACACCACTCACCACCGCCCTCTAAAGGAGTCATTACCCACCATCAAATAAACCAACACCACTCACCACCACCCTCTAAAGGAGTCATTACCAACCACCAAATAAACACCCCTCACCACCACCCTCAAAAGGAGTCATTAACAACCATCAAATAAACACACACCACTTACCACCACCCTCTAAAGGAGTCATTACCAACCACCAAATAAACACCCCTCACCACCGCCCTCTAAAGGAGTCATTACCAACCATCAAATAAACCCAACTCACCACCACCCGCTAAAGGAGTCATTACCAACCATCAAACAAATACCACTCACCACCACCCTCTAAAGGAGTCATTACCAACCATCAAATAAACACCACTCACCACCACCCTCTAAAGGAGTCATTACCAACCATCAAATAAACACCACTCACCACCACCCTCTAAAGGAGTCATTACCAACCATCAAATAAACCAACACCACTCACCACCACCCTCTAAAGGAGTCATTACCAACCACCAAATAAACACCCCTCACCACCACCCTCAAAAGGAGTCATTACCAACCATCAAATAAACACACACCACTTACCACCACCCTCTAAAGGAGTCATTACCAACCACCAAATAAACACCCCTCACCACCGCCCTCTAAAGGAGTCATTACCAACCATCAAATAAACACACACCACTCACCACCGCCTCTAAAGGAGTCATTACCCACCATCAAAGAAAACAAACACCACTCACCTCCACCCTCTAAAGGAGTCCTTACCAACCACCAACAGCAAACACCACTCACCACCACCCTCTAAAGGAGTCCACTACCCAACAAACAAACACCACTCACCACCGCCCTCTAAAGGAGTCATTACCAACCATCAAATAAACCCAACTCACCACCACCCTCTAAAGGAGTCATTACCAACCATCAAATAAACACCACTCACCACCGCCCTCTAAAGGAGTCACTACCAACCATCAAATAAACACCACTCACCACCGCCCTCTAAAGGAGTCATTACCAACCATCAAATAAACCCAACTCACCACCACCCGCTAAAGGAGTCATTACCAACCATCAAATAAACACCACTCACCACCATCCTCTAAAGGAGTCATTACCAACCACCAAATAAACATCACTCACCACCACCCTCTAAAGGAGTCATTACCCACCATCAAACAAACACCACACACCACCACCCTCAAAAGGAGTCATTACCAACCACCAAATAAACACCCCTCACCACCACCCTCTAAAGGAGTCATTACCAACCATCAAATAAACACAACTCGCCACCACCCTCTAAAGGAGTCATTACCAACCATCAAATAAACAAACACCACTCACCAAAGCCCTCTAAAGGAGTCAATACAAACCATCAAATAAACACCACTCACTACCACCATCAAAAAGAGTCATTACCACCATCAAATAAACACCACTCACCACTGTCCTCTAAAGGAGTCACTACCAAACATCAAATAAACACCACTCACCACCGCCCTCTAAAGGAGTCACTACGAACCATCACATAAACACCACTCACCACCGCCCTCTAAAGGAGTCACTACCAAACATCACATAAACACCACTCACCACCACCCTCTAAAGGAGTCATTACCAACCATCACATAAACACCACTCACCACCACCCTCTAAAGGAGTCATTACACCACTTAACACCACATAACAAATCCACAGACTTAACTGTTGTTTATGTTTTAAAGGCTGTCTTTAACGTACATGCAAATAATGTTGCTTGAAACCTGCATGCAGTTAACTTGAATTGAATTGTGTAATGTAAAGCATCCTGCAACCCACTTGAAACTCACAGCAGCTGCAAACATCTCAGCCTTGTGAATCAAGTTTCATGACGCAATCAGTCATTATTTCCAATGATTGATTTCTCTGGATCAGCAAACAAGAATGGTAAACAGAAGATGTTAATTGGGTGACTGGAAATGAGAACATCCTAATTAACTTCATGTAAGTTTAGATGTCAGTTTCCTGAACCATGACGTCACGTAAACCAGCTTCTTGTTTTTGTGTAACCCGTCAGCTACTCGAGCTACTTGTTCCACTGTTTATTTGTCTTACTAGTTTTACTCAGAGTTCAGATTCATGTGGGATGAAGATGATAACAGAAGAGAAGACGGAGGTGCACTGGTAACCTGTAGTGCGTACCAGTAGAACCCGCAACAGCTAACTAACCATCAGCTTTCAAAGGCTTAGCATACACAGAACATACATTTGTATGTGTGTGTGCATGTATATATATATATAGATAGATGGATAGATAAATAGAGAGAGAGAAAGAGAGAGAGAGAGACAGATACAAAAAGAACTTCACTGACAAAATTCAAATTAGATATTTCAAATGACTTTATAGCTGAAACATTACGGTACATCAAAAAATATACGCTGCGCGTTTGGCTAACTCGTGGGACTGAACGTGTTTCATGCAACTTTGACAGTTTTTACTTCTGCTTTGTGTAACTGTCAAGCTGCAAGCATGCAACTCGTTTCATGAAACTTTCACCGTGTAAATGCCAGTCTTCTTGCATGTGCCTCAACTCAACGAATCAACGCTCTGCCAGTTCAAATTTTCTTTGTTGAATTTTATAAAATTGCAGTTCTATAATAATGGTGACGGGCCTGTTGGGTCTTTGTTTCCACAGTGAATACCGCAGGACGTTTAGCTTATGTTACAGCACGCTTATATTTATACTTATAACTGTGATTGTCTTCATGTTGCGCTGCAGGGCTGAATATCTGTTTGTCTGGCTGGAGGCTTGAACTAATCAGACTAGCCGCTAGCTGAAGTTGTGGTATCACAGGAAATGGGAGTTGGTTCTGAGTGGCTGAAATCGCCCTGTAGACAGGTTCTGGGTCATGAGGTAAAGTTAACTTCAGGCGATGTTATTGATTAACGTTGGGAAGAAATGTAAATGCTGCTTGGTTTTAACTCGGATTGGGAAATGATCTGTCAGCAGTACACCTCTTGTTTCAGCATGGACACAGATACATTCATTAATATGCATAATTCTGATTAATGTAAGTGGTGTTTCATGTGCATCCGCTTTTTTGGTTAACCATTTCCCATTTATGCGTTATTGCTTCATTACGCCAGTTATTGAATTTAACAAATCTCTGTGACGTCTGGGGCCATCCAGGAGAAATCTAGAACCAGTCTTTGTTCTCACAGTCTCTGTATTTTTAGAAAGCAGGCGACGGTATTTATGTTTATGCTTCGGTACTAATGGAGCATGGTGTCTGTACGAGCACACAAGCACCCATTCATCTTGGAAATTACAGACATAACTATATTTATGTATTAACGTCTGTAGGTATGGCAACGGGTCAGCGTGTTTGTTAACCCAGCATGCCAGGCGTCTCGTGATAATCCATCCCAGTCAGCTTAAACATCCTCACGCAGTTCCTGCAGATGGTGCGGTAGGGGTGGAGGGGGAGTAACACCAGGTCTCCTGAACATGTTGCTAATTCATCACTACATGTTACTTATTCATTACTCTGTTACTAATTCATCACTTCATGTTACTTATTCATTACTTAATGTTACTAATTCATCACTTCATGTTACTAATTCATCACTTCATGTTACTAACTAATCACTTCATGTTACTAATTCATCACTTCATGTTACTCATTCATTACTCTATATTACTAATTCATCACTTCATGTTACTAATTCATTACTTCATGTTACTAACTAATCACTTCATGTTACTAATTCATTACTCTGTTACTAATTCATCACTCCATGTTACTAATTCATCACTACATGTTACTAATCCATCACTCCATGTTACTAATTCATCACTACATGTTACTAATTCATTACTCTGTTACTAATTCATCACTTCATGTTACTAATTCATTACTTCATGTTACTAATTAATTACTTCATGTTACTCATTCATTACTTAATGTTACTAATTCATTACTTTGTTACTAATTCATCACTTCATGTTACTTATTCATTACTTCATGTTACTAATTAATTACTTCATGTTACTCATTCATTACTTAATGTTACTAATTCATTACTTCATGTTACTCATTTATTACTTAATGTTACTAATTCATTACTTCATGTTACTCATTCATTACTTAATGTTACTAATCCATCACTTAATGTTACTAATTAATTACTTCATGTTACTCATTCATTACTTAATGTTACTAATTCATTACTTCATGTTACTCATTTATTACTTAATGTTACTAATTCATTACTTCATGTTACTCATTCATTACTTAATGTTACTAATTAATTACTCCATGTTACTAATTCATTACTCTGTTACTAATTCATCACTTCATGTTACTAATTCATTACTTCATGTTACTCATTCATTACTTAATGTTACTAATTAATTACTCCATGTTACTAATTCATTACTCTGTTACTAATTCATCACTTCATGTTACTCATTCATTACTCTATATTACTAATTCATCACTTCATGTTACTAATTCATTACTTCATGTTACTCATTCATTACTTAATGTTACTAATTCATTACTTCATGTTACTCATTCATTTCTTAATGTTACTAATTAATTACACCATGTTACTAATTCATTACTCCTTTACTAATTCATCACTTCATGTTACTCATTCATTACTCTATATTACTAATTCATTACTTCATGTTACTAATTCATTACTTCATGTTACTCATTCATTACTTAATGTTACTAATTCATTACTCCATGTTACTAATTCATTACTCCTTTACTAATTCATCACTTCATGTTACTAATTTATTACTTCATGTTACTAACTTGTCACTTCATGTTACTAATTCATCACTTAATGTTACTAACTCATTACTCCATGTTACTAATTCATTACTCCATGTTACTAACTCTTTACTCCATGTTACTAATTCATTACTCCATGTTACTCATTCATCACTTCATGTTACTAACTCATCACTTCGTGTTAGTTTGTCAGTGCTTAATGCACAGTGTCACCAGCTAGCTCTGAGGTGTTGCCCAGAAGTGTGGTTCTGTTGCTGCTGTTTAAAAGTTATGACCTGATAATGTGATGTATCACTGTAGAGAAAATCTGGCCAAATCTAAAAATGTGTCCTTTTCCTTTTATGATGTCAGGGAGTGTGGTACGATTCAAATACCCCCTCCATAAAGGCAAATACCCCACACCACTACCATTTACTGTAAACGAGGAACGTCTGAGACACTTGAGTAAACCACTGGCTCTGGAGCTCACGGTGCAGTGAGCAGAGCTGCGTGGGGCTGCATGCGTGGGCAGCCATGACACAAATGACTCAGCACTCTTCTACCCAGCAGAAAATTAAAAAAGAAAAAAAAGCTCCCTTAATAACTCGTTATATTTTACCCTCTATGTACTCTTGTTTTAGACAATTGCTGTGTCACCGCAAATTAAGTCTAGCCGAACCGGCTTTATTTAGAGCTGTGAGGTCTTTCACTGATCACTGCTGTCAATCACAGGAAGGTAGTGTTCCTACAGCTGAGGGGCAGAAGGTAAGAAGCTGTGGATTTCATATGGGCTACAGATAAAGACACACATGTGCATGTGTATATATGTAGGTGTATGTGTGTACGTGGGTCCGTTGGCTGCCGGACTCCGCTCTGTTAGCGCTGGTGTTGGATGCTGATGGTGCTGGTTTGCTGTTCTAGTGCCTTTCTAGCTTTAGTTCCATCCTCTGTAAATTCTTGCTGACCTTTGTTTTGCCGAAATGAGCCATTTTTGCTGACACCACGTCATTTATTGAGCGTAGCTGACCAATGTGATGCACAGACAACACGTCATTTGGCAACCATATTTGACCACTGATATTGCTTCATGCATCATCCTACCAATAACACCATCTGTATGTAAACAAAAGCAGCCGTACAGTGTACGAGCTCAGACCTAGATGATTTATATCTGTGGAGATGAGCCTTGTAGTTTGTTTGTTAGGTAAGTTTGTCTCGTTCTGCTCATTTTGAGAAAGGGGTGCGGTCCTGTATCGTTCTCTGTAGATATTTCTAATTTCATATTTCTGTTTCATAAGCTGTGCCTGGATATGCTAAACTAGCTTCACTTGCCATTACAGTGTATTTATGCAGTGCTGTGCTTCAGACAGTTATTACTATATGACCACACAGACGTTACATTCGGGCGTTTGTATCGCAGCCCCCCGAACAACACCTTGTACATCCATTCCAGTTGTATCCAGTTTTTGAGCAGAATTTGAAAGGACCTGTTGTTCTGTAGGCCGTGTGTAAATTTCATGGTGATGGGGCTAAAACAGATCACCCAGAACTACATAGAAAGACGCCCGGTTCCATTGACTTGCATAACAAGTAACAGGTTCTCCTGTAAAGTTGTCAGACACAAGGTTTGGTTCTAACAGCATCAAAACACGTTTAACTAATATGAATTAATATGAAGCATAATACAGTTTAATTTAATTTAAAAGTTTAATATGGAGTGTAAGTGGTGATTTATGTGCACCTGTGTGTTCGGTTGACTGTTTCTGATCCTCCATTCATGGCAGTATAGTTTCATTACCTCGGTGTGTTATATCTGTGATGTCTGGGGGCAGCCAGGAGAGATCTAGAACCGATCTTTCGTCTCACAAGCCCCCTGTTTTAGAGAGCAGGAGTCGGTATTAAGGTTTATGCTTCTGTTTTAATAGTACATGGTGTTTTTATCCAGTATTGCCAAGATAAGAGGTTTCTAATATATGCAGAGTCTAGGACACACACACACACACACACACACACACACACACACACACACACATATATATAACACACATATATTATTATAACTATATATATATATATATATATATATATATATATATATATATATATATATATATATATATACACTTTATTACACATATTTTAATATATATATATATGCAGTAAATGATAATAAATGAAGTACAATGAAACACATAGTGATATATAAATAGACAGACATACACAACATACACAAACACACAAGTGTGTATATATATATATAATAAAAAATATATGACTATGTTAATACATATATACACACATATACACACGTTTGTGTATTTAAATATATATGCATGTGTGTGTATATATCTGCACTGCATGCACGTGTGTGTATATATATTACACACACTTTATTATATATGTATGTGTAAAAAATGGTAGATGCTATTAAGTGAAATGATATATATATATATATATATATATAGAGAGAGAGAGAGAGAGACAGAGAGAGAGATCATATATATATATATATATAATAGCATATTTTCATATATACAAAAATATACATATACAGACACACACACACAAAATATATGTAAAAATATGTGTGTATGTGTATATATATATATATATATATATATATATATATATATATATATATATATATATAATTATTACACGTATTTTATTATTAATGAATATGCATTAAATGCTTGATTTTATATTATGGATCTATATTACAGTGTGTCAGTGGAGTAGTATTAATAAGCAGAGGGATTAAAAGCAGGCTGAAGCAGGATGTGCTGATTGTTGTTATTAGTAGTTTAAAGTTCTGGTAAATATGATGTCAGGCCGGCCAAGATTCTGAAATGTCACGTTAATGTCATAGGTAAAAGATCGGTATCGGTTGCTGGATTTGAATCTGGTGTAAAATGACTGAGAAATTGCCTGTTTGATCATCTCGGTGGAGTTTCGGTTTTATTTACCGTCATAGCGAGCTAAACAAATTATTGTTTGTGAAGTCGTTAGTCATTTCTGCAGGGTTTCTCTCTGTAGTAGTGGTGCGAATCAGCAAATTTTCTCGAAGTGTCACCGGGTTCAAAGAAGGTTGCTGATGCGTAAGTCAGATGCACTGTAGGGGTGTGGGTGGTCTAGGCCCGAAGGGATGTTCTGGTTTGACTCAGCCCAACTGGGAAACTGTGAATACTCAAAACCTGAAGCATATTATCCTCAGGTGTTTAAACAGCCATGAACGATATACGTGCCAGACGCTGTAATACCTTTGACCCGGTGATATTGATGAGAACGGGCCCGGGGGTATGCACGGTGGGCTGGGAGAGATGAACCGGGGGAGAGGAAAGCGGTGGCGTGTGGTCGCTGCTTGCAGGGTCCGCTCCAGTTTCGGGCTGGACAGATATGAGGCTGCTCGAGCGCCCCCCTCCATCGGGGAGCCCACTTGGTTGTGATGAAGAGCTCATGCACCATAATTCATTTCTACACGACCATTTAACAGACTATCACCCGGAACATCAGCACAGTAAACAGCCTGGGGGAGCGAATGACTGTACTTTCAGTATTACAGCTTTAAGAAAATATATAAATACACTTATGCAATATTTTGTCCTGATATCGATTCTCAGGCAATATTGATTATTGATTAATAGTGTAAAGACTGTTGGTTTATTTTGTGTTGTGGCACAGCTAGCATTAGCATTAGCACACTGTGTCTTTTATACTATGACAGTTTACCTAAAATTAGCGTTCGGAAATATTGCAGCTCGCGTTTCATCGCAGGTCGCAGAGCTTCTGTATCCTGTACCATCTGAATCATCTCGCCAGGCTCCTCCCAGTACACAGCCCAGTTGTAATTCATTCGACATGACCGTTTTCTTTTTTTACTGGCCCTTAAACACTGAACATATATGCAAATAAACTGTGTCCTGATTGGCAGTTGGCATTTAAAGAGCAGCCCAGGCTGAGCACACTCCATTTAACTACAACATCGGTGGCATATAGGTACTTATGTATCATCGCATATCCTGTTTACACTGTGACCTTGTGGATAAATCTCATGATGAATGAAACAGAAATGACCTAACACTGCTCAGAAAGACATCTGGTTACACTGACTTTAAGGTGTAAGGTTTTTATAAGGTGTAAGGTTTTTGGCCTGGAAAAAAAATAAATAAATAAAAATAAATAAATAAATAAATATATATATATATATATATATATATATATATATATATATATATATATATATATATAGGTGATGAATGGACCAACAGAAATGACCCAAAACTGCTCTCCTGTAAAGATACCATATTGGAGATAATTGATTAGCTTCTCTGGGTTTGGTTACCGTGTGCAGTAGCATTTTAGAAATACTTAAATAGTTTCTCTGGGTTTGGTTACCATGTGCAGTAGCTTTTTGGAGATACTTGATTAACTCCTCTGGGTTTGGTTACCGTGTGCAGTAGCTTTTTGGAGATACTAGATTAGCTTCTCTGAGTTTGGTTAGCGTGTGCAGTAGCATTTTGGAGATACTTGATTAACTCCTCTGGGTTTGGTTACCGTGTGCAGTAGCTTTTTGGAGATACTTGATTAACTCCTCTGGGTTTGGTTACCGTGTGCAGTAGCATTTTGGAGATACTTGATTAGCTTCTCTGGGTTTGGTTACGGTGTGCAGTAGCATTTTGGAGATACTTGATTAGCTTCTCTGGGTTTGGTTACCGTGTACAGTAGTATGTTGTAGATACTTGATTAGCTTCTCTGGGTTTGGTTACCGTGTAAACAGCACATTCTGAAACTGACGGTGAATGTGAATAGACGTCAGTGTCAGACTAATGAATGAGCTTCTATTAAAGACTGGTGGACTGAGAGACACTAGAGTCTCTTCACCTACACTGAGCTGATGAAGAGTCCTGTTCCAGAAATGATAATAGAACATTAGAGCCCTTATAAACCATGCTCCTGTTACTCTCCATACTTCAGTACATCTGAAGTACATCCTTTAGTACTGGTACTCTCCATACTTAAGTACATCTGAAGGTACATACTTTAGTACTGTTACTCTCCATACTTAAGTACATCTGAAGGTACATACTTTAGTACTGTTACTCTCCATACTTCAAGTACATCTGAATTCGGTACATACTTTAGTACTGGTACTCTCCATACTTAAGTACATCTGAAGGTACACACTTCAGTACTGCTACTCTCCATACTTAAGTACACTCTGAAGGGTACATACTTTAGTACTGTTACTCTCCATACTTAAGTTACAACTGAAGGTACACACTTTCTAGTACTGGTACTCTCCATACTTAGTACATCTGAAGTACATCTGAAGGTTACACACTTCAGTACTGGTATTTAGTACTCTCCATACTTAAGTACATCTGAAGGTACATACTTTAGTTACTGCTTACTCTCCCATACTTAAGTACATCTGAAGGTACATCTGAAGGTACATACTTTAGTACTGCTACTCTCCATACTTAAGTACATCTGAAGGTACGTACTTTAGTACTGGTACTCTCCATACTTAAGTACATCTGAAGGTACATACTTTCCAGTGGAGGACTAAAGGGAGGAACTGACACTGAGATGGAGGAGGAGTTTACCTCAGGGTCTCTACTGTAACTTAGGTACATGGTCTCTGGACTTGTTCACTGCTGCCGAGGAGCCTTTCAGTGGAGGGGGCCTTTAAGAGACATATGGCTATATAGAACCTTTTTAAAAGCATCCATAATATAAACATTCCATATGGCATGTCTTTCCTAGAACTGGACTGTACACTTCCATGAAAGCCTGATTTCTAACACTGTGATATCATAAATATGAGAAATATGAAAAATAAATAAGTATTTAATTTATAAAAAATTAATTTTCATTAAGATATTTAGATATTTATAATCCAGATAACCCCAACCCCCCCCCCCCTGGGAGTCCCGGACTCCAGTGGGGGGGTCAGTCCATGTTAGTAGAGAGACTGCTGGCTGAAGAAGCAGCAGCTTCTTTGTTGGATGTGTGGGTCTCCTTTTCTCAGTGAGGAGCTTCTGGAACAGCTACACCTCCTTTCAGGTGTCTTCTCACAGTGGAAGAAGGAGGATGGACAGAGACACCTGTGGATGGTCTCAGATCTGAAGAAGGAGTGGAGCTGGATGTTCTCCTCTCTCAGAGACGAATGGGCTGTTTATCTGTTAGGGGGACAGTGTTGGGTCTACCGGGTCTTCCAGGTGGTTGCTAGGAGGCCTGTTGTCTCGGTAGCTCCGGTTTTGAAAACTCCTTTCTTATTAAAGTGAATTTTGTTACATGCGTATGTAATATGGACTATGAAAATTCCCAATGGTACTTAATGGTTGCTTGTAATGGGAGTCAGTAAATGAGGGGCGGACGTTAGCACTGCGTGTATCTGATCAGGAATTCAGCCTGTAGTCTAGTAAGGATCGATATCGCTGTTGGTTATTTGTTGAAAACTGTCTGTATCTATTTCCGACTCCCTGTTTGAAGGCTGTTGTGGTACATTGTTATGCTTCGTCATTTGTAAAGAGCGTTTACCGCCATCCCGCTCTTGGCTCTGACAAACCTGTTGCTTTAGATTTGACCACATCTGACTAAACTCAGGAGACGTGTAAGAAGAGACGAAACTCTCACATTATTGTGACACATTTTTAAAACGCAAACATACTACAGTGCGTGTGTTTTTGCCCTTTGTCTTTTTGAAGATGAGCTGTGAAATGAAATGAAACGAAAGAGAAGTGTAAGATTAGTTTCTCTGGGTTTGGTTACCGTGTGTCAGCAGCACGCCTCTAAATTCTTTTTCTTTCTCTTTTTTTGAATTACAGTTCCCTTCTTCAAACAGACCTTCTTTGTCTCTTATGGTGTTTTTGTTTTGGTGGTGACTGTTTGGTTTACATGATCATACCCAGGTAAAGACTACAAAGTGATAGAAATGGAATTTAATATCAGTTCTAGTACTTAGAAATATCTTATAGATATCTGTATAATAATATATCTATTATCTATATATAAATTATATATTCAATTATGTATTGTCATTAAAATATATTTAATTTTTACCTGCTTAATATATTTGTCTTAAGAACTAGTGAGATCAAATGTACTTGTAATTTTAAATAAATTATACAAATTTTATATATATACATATATATATATATATATATATATATATATATATATATATATATATATATATATATATATATATATATATTTACAAGTAAATTTGATCTCACTAGTTCTTAAGACAAATATATTAAGCAGGTAAAAATTAAATATATTTTAATGTACTAGGAATACTATTTCAGTATGTATTAAAAACATACTTAAGTATGTCTGAATGAATCTTGTGGTGTGTGTATATATAGCACAGTTAAGTACAGTTAGTTCTATGTAATTATATGTTTAATAGCACTGATGATATATTTAGAATATTAAGTACAAAGTTAGTATTTTGTAAATAGGACACTTTCAGTACACAGTATTTCAGTATACTTAAATTTCGCTCCAGTGTATTTATATGTATTTTGTGTATTTATTTATTTATCAAAATTCCTATATACTGGTCTATGTTTTTGTTTTTGCTGTATAGCTTTATTCGGACTGTAACTCATAATCCGTGTTTTGTTAATGTGACTATAAATTAAGTTTTTAAGCGAGATTAAAGAAGTGAATAAGTGTCTCCACTACCAACACAACCAGTTACTGGTTTCTAGCTCACTGCTGCTCTCAGAACTGAGCCTGGGATTTCAGAAATGGTAACTTTACAGGAGAAGGATAGAACATCCTTTCCTTTCAGTGTAAGTCAATGGAGCCAGACGTCTTTCTAAGTACATTTGAGTTCAGTCATCTTGAAATTTACACACCATGTAACACACCAAACACTGAAAATAGAGATAAAAGGTTTTGGTCTGACAGCAATTATACCGTGTACAATTTAGCCGAAAGTGGAAGGAGTGCACACTTACCCTGTAAGTAGAATTGGACCTGGAATTAGAGTTAGACTTGTAATGAAGGACAGTCTTGTGAATTTATGAAAATCAGTGAGTCTGGTAGATTGCTGTATGACACGGCAGTTCAGTGAAAGTCTAGGCTGAGTTGACCTTTCCAGCCTTAATACATGCAAATATGTTTCTCAGAATGAATGTGCTCAGAGAACAGAGGCTGTGTGTAACGTCTCTCTGACCACCTTAAACTAGAACACATTCACAATACTCATATTTCATTTACAGAACATCTGGAGCGTGTTTCTGATGGACCTGCTGATTTTACTCACCACCCCTTAGTGTTAAATAACCTCCCCACCCCTCCACCGTGTGGGGGCTGTACTTTAGCCTGGTTAGCTCTCACTGTGAATGCATATGGGGGGTATATATGTGATATATGTATATGTAGGTGTGTGATTGTGTTCTTTGTGGGTCTTAGCTGTATCTGTGTTTAACTAACTCCACCGTGTGGGGGCTGTACTTTAGCCTGGTTAGCTCTCACTGTGAATGTATATGGGGGGATATTGTATGTAGGTGTGTGGTTGTGTACTTTGGAGGTCCCCGTGTGGAGGCTGTAGCTCTCAGTGTGAGAGTTTATCTGTCTGCTATATCACACATACCAAGTCGAGATGAAGTAATATAGGGTGAACTTACTAATCACAAAGGCTTGTGACGCAAGGAGATGCTTTTATTGTGGTATCAAAATAATCTTCAGGGTGAATCTGGAGACATATCCATCTGTAATGCACACTGACTCAGTGATATCTGGGATTGTGTGGTAGTGTCAGCAGAGATTGGAGTGATATCAGTGGTTAGTCACGGTGTAGTACTGGGTTTGATTGATGGTGAAGCAGAATTCATTTTTTTACCATATATATATACGTAGGTATAATTAAATCACTAGGATGTAAATAGTGTCATTCAGACCGGATCGGATGTGAAGATAAACCCAGATCAGTTCCCAGTGGAGGTGAAGGTAACCAGACGTCCCCTCTGAAAGCTCCCTCACAGAAAGTTCCTACAGGAGGTGGTTCTGAATACGCTGCCTGATGTCTGAGACGCTGTTTATGATAGTGTGGAGAAGATCTCAGCCTTAAACTCCATTCATGGTGGAGGGATACATGCTGCAGGGCGCTGTGAGGTCAAATAGTCCCCCAAAGACACTTAGTATTTCCAGGTTTTCCAGATTTTCATCATCAACATTCCATACACTCAGAAGACTGTGGACTAGATAGTCGATATAATGTCTACATGTGCGTTCTAGATATGGAGATCCCTGGTGCCCATCACCACCACCACTGTAAAGAGCTCACTCTCAGTCACTCTGTTGAAATCTCAAATACTCAGTTATCCATAGAAAGTCTTATATACATGTATACAGTATATTCACACGTGTAGTGGTGGAATGTTCCTATTTAGGTTGCTCCAGTTATATACCTTTCTGTTTAATATCGATGGATTTCCAGATAATAAGCATATTCATAAAGAAAGCAGCTGTCTGTTTACTGGGCTTTAATTTCTCTGAGCTGTGATGTTAGGGACAGCACTCTGACTACACCTCTCCTGTTTAGCGTCGACATCACGGATAAAAATAGAACAGTAAATCATCTTACGGCCTCGCAGTTTTCAAGGTCACGACACACAGAAAGGGGAAACTACCCCACACTTAATAATAACAGTAATAACAATAACAATAATAATAATAACAATAGTAATAATAATAATGATGATGATAATAATAATAATAATAATAATAATAATAATACAATTATTAATAATAATACCATTATTAATAATAATAATAACAAAAACATTATTGTTAATAATAATAATGATGATTATGATAATAATAATAATAAACTTATATTAAATAAACTTTATTATTAAATAAAATTACAGATGTCTAGGGAAGGCATATAAACCTGTTTTGTGAGTCCAGGATTCCGGTTCTTGCTGGATGTACCAGGTCGGGTTTAGTCTGTAGTCAGTTTATAAGCTCTTTCTATAAGGACCTCAGCGGTTTGACCTTCTCTGCTTCATACAAGTTGCTCCGGCAGCTGTGTTTTTCCATCTACCTCTGAATCCGGATCACTTTAATCCACCAAATATGGTGCACATACAAGGAATCAGACTTGGTGAGTCAGATGTATTGAAAGAGCAGACGATCACACACACTGTTAACCCATTCCAGGGCCAATCAGAAGAAAGAGCAAGTAAGAACCATAAGCACCCATGTGAAGAAGCGTGTGAGAATGTCTCCACATCAGCAGATGTGACTGTCTATGCAAATGCTGGCCTGACAGGCCTGTAATATAATACACTGACTATAATGCGGCGTATATTACAGCATGGCCTGAATAATTTGCATAAATTATCATTTAATTAAAGCATACTGTCCCCTGAGTCTGCGTTCAGGCTGGTCCTGCACGTACATGCATTGTTTTTGAACATACTGAGCTTCCTGGTTCATGAGCTGGTGAGCAGGCTGCAGTAACCCGCTGGGTCCAGTGGGTGGCAGCGCAGCTACAGGAATGAGCCCTGTTGTTTGTTTTGCTCTGGCTGACCGTGTTTCTTTCTTTCACACGAAACTCACGTTTCTTTTTCTGAAACAAAGAGAAATATATACATCAGATTAGCCCCGCGTGCAGCCTCTCAGCAGCCCAATATCCCCACGTGCTGCATTAATTAGGGGCTACGCTGGTTTAGGGACCACTTTTAAAGGGGGTTTGTTTTGAATACAGGCTCCACATTTGTGGAAGCTTAGTTTTGAAGAACGAGGAGGCTGGTGTGCTGTTATGTAAAATATGCATCTGATTAAAATGTAATTTTTAAATATTAAAAAAGCTAATTTGAAATTAACAATTGTTGGCTAAAGTTCTGTATTATCAGCCTGATCAGCAAATCAAAACCCAAGTCAGTAACAAATAGAGACAAATGAAAATATATAAAAGTCATAAAACCAAATATAATAAAATAACCCACAATAAAAATAGATATTTATAATCAGCTGCTGAAATTCTTTATGAGTTTAAATAAAACAAACAGCAATGGCTTGTGTTCAGGGAGGATCATGGTTGAAAGTGTTTTTAAAAGTTTACAGATGTTTATAAAGTGAGTTTAAAGAGTGTAGCTGTCTTATAATAGAATTCTCAGGCCTCTGCAATATCAGCAAAAATATCTTTAATAAATTCTGAGTTTCCTACACATTACACATTCAATAACACCCACACAGGCAGTCTCACAGTAACCACCGTCACCCTGTAAACACATTTAGCTGCACGAATTTGATTTAGGTACTCTATACGAGTACACCGTATGGCCTCTGATGTTCAGAGTGTTAGGTAACCGGGCAGGCGATATCTCTCTCATATCTACATGCCTGTAGCGTGTCGTGAGGGCTCCTGTTCACGTATGTTGGATCCCCTGTTGTTTTCACATGCAGGAATGAACCTGTAGCCTCGGTTAAACTGGGGAAGTGCTCAGCCCAGTTCAGTGTGGGGGTTTCTGCACTGCTGAGCCATATTGACATTTTAAAGCTGGAGCTCACCGAATGAAAGGGTTTACTGACTCACTTTAGTCTTGCAGATCCTTTTTTGTGGGCATGTGAACATGCTGTAACGCCTATTGCAACACTTTTACTATGGAAATTAATGTGCCATAAAATTATGAATATTTAAAATAACGATATAAAAAGAAAGTAAGGTTGGTGAAGGTTTAACAGCTAACAGGGGTGAGTTTTCTGAATCTATGTCAGGTTTCCACACCGGTGTAAATGTAATTTCTAGTTAGAGTTTTTAAAATTGGAGAACAAATTTCAATTCCCTTCAATTTTCAGGTGAAATTAAAAATGGAATTTGTTGGGAGGTTTTGGAGCGGCCTTCTCACCATCTGTGATGAGCGTATTTGTGGACTGTCCGTGTTTTTCTCCGGGGTGCATGTGGTGTTTTCCAGGTTCTGTGAGCTCGGGGTTGAAGGAGTGAGTCAGGTAACTCTCGTTTGTCGAGCAGGCCAGTTCCTCACCGTGCGAAGTGTCAGCTGCCCGCGTTCTGGTTTCCTCTGTGATAACGATCACGCTTCCTCGCTGCTCCCGTCGAAGGGCTACACTGGGGCCGTTTTTCACGCAAATCTGCGAGCACAAAACACGGCATATCTTTTACATAGCTAATCCGAGCTGGAGACGTGCCGCCTGCAGCGTACCGGCTGCCGGGCTGGACTGGAGGGGAGCAGTAGGTGTCTCATTAGGAGCACCCGAATTAGGATGGATTTTAAATCTACAGGTTTTAATGTACAGGAATACACGAGTTTAGAACTGCTGGGATTATAACTGTATCCTGGACAAGCCATTCGTTCCTACGGTAATCCAGTCTCTGGTTTGAAGCCTAGCACTGGATTGACTGTTCTGTCCTGCTGAATTTCAGGAATCCTAGATTCCTATACTCATCCGGATGGTGCTCCGATGTGTGCATGTGTAGTTATGCAGAACTTACACCCCATCAAATAAAGCCAGTCATTTTTAGTTTTCCTAATCCTGAACACGTGAACATCCTCCTCGGTGGGTTCCTAATTTATTTAATGCCAGGTTCTATTATCGTCCATGTCCATAGTAAAAACACACACCTCTATTTCTCTTTGTTGGTTTTGACTTTTACGCATCACCTGCTCACCTGAGCTGCACATTTACACTCTGTAATAATTTCCTGATGAATGGACCGACAGAAATGGCCCGGAACTGATCAGAGAAAAGTCCGGTACTATTGACTTCCACTCAAGTTACATCCGGTTTTTGGCCCCTCCTGAAAAGTGGGCCTTTTGGACCCTGGATCAGAACTTTCCCGGATCAGAACTGATCAGAGAGAAACTCCACCTGTGATGAGTTCGTTAGAGTGGAAGCTCGTTTGGGCTGAAGGCAGCCGCTCGTTATGGCCGGGTCTTTGCCGGAGAGCCAGGTGGCTGTCTGGTGGCTGATCAGTCTGGCTGATGTACAGGGAAATGGGGTTGGATTTCCTCTCTCAGATCTGACGTCTGATCGTGCAGGCCGAGACTGAGGCTGCAGCTGGAGTTTTGGGTGGTGATTTTGACGCTTGGGTTGTAGGGCTGAACTTCGGGGACATGTTTTGACACTGTGTGTGTTAAACCAGACGTGTGCTCTTGGTTCCAGGACCGGAGAAGACGGGACTCCCTGACCGTGCCTGATTATACATGCCTGTGCACCATGTGTTGTCTAATGTGGGCCGTGTTCGCCGCGCAGGTTGACCTTTCTGGATGTTTTCCTTCGTCTGAATTCGTATCGCCCTCGTCCTGTGGTTTGGAGAGATAGCGATCTCAGTCGGTGGAGAACGTTACAGGATGGACGCCGAGGCTCAAAGAACATCAATATTGGTTTCTGATTCTGTTCTCTGTGTCTGTGTGTCTCTCTCTGTCTCTCCATCATGTGAGGCTCAGAGACCCTGGTAACTGGCCTTTTACTGTCTTGTGGTGAGCATCACTTTCATGTCTGTGAATGAAATTGCTCAGGATGAGTTGCTGGGGTGTTTGAATTCGAGGCTGAAAGGCTTTGCCTGAAAGCTGCTTGGTAAAGCGTGAGCCGGGCTGATAGGGATTTGCATGGAGCCTCGTGAGGACGGAGAAGGCGTGTGTGCATGTGCTCTGAGTGCCGTCTTGTTTGCCAGTGTGCGCTCATGTGAATGCGCCTGTGTGGGTGCGTGCAGTACCGCCACGGTTCTCACAGACATCCTCTCCGGGCAGAAATATCACTGAGAGCCAGCACAGCCTCAGAACGGTTTCAGCCTGCTGGAAACCACGGCAGCAAGCCGTCTGCGTGGATTTCAGGATTGCCTGGCTCACCTGCTAATCTCATGGAGTGAGGCAACATCGACAGCCTGTGTGAAGAAGGTCCATATTGGGCACCTGTTCACCACTGGGATCCCTATACTGCTGCAGAATAATCAGAGCATGGCTCTAAGTGTCCTCCTGCGGTTCTTGGTATTATGAATGCACCAGTGTCTGAGGGTCGGTTCTGTGTATCACGGTGTCACACCACAGGGTAGACGGTGTTCACGCCGTGTGCTGCTGATAGGAAGGCCTCGAGCTGGTTTGGGTCTGTTTCCCTCTCTTAGAAATGGCCCCAGAGCAGCGCTGCACAGCGCAGCAGAGCAGATTAACCACACTCCCCGAAAGGAAGCCTGTGTATTTCAGCGTTTATTCAGCTTTTATTAATCACCTATAGACACATTCCTCCAGCTGATATGAAGGTGAACTGGTTCTAAATGATTCATATCTCTAAAAGTCAAGGTGTGCTGTGGAGGCTCGGTCCTGGTTTACCGGCCCATTCCTTTTAATCAGTGTTGGTTTTTATTGTTGGTGTTTTGGGTAAAAGCTGGTATGGATCTGTACCTTGTCGTGTGAGTACAGTAGCAGATGACTTCATCACAGCAGAGTGGAAGACCTGGTACACAATGTTCTACACGACCGAATGCTGACTTCCTTCAGCTTTAATTGCATTAGGTAAAGATCAGAAACAGACATTTTAAAGGTTTAGAATGGTTTATTATAATTATAATGACATATACCATGTATATATATATTATTATCATTAAGTATAATATTATTAATATTATTAATGACCAGTTTGAGCTTTATAAGCCTCTATTTCTTATCCCTCCTTAATGTAAGTAATGATATACACATGTCATATTTATATATATGCAGTGTAGGCTGTGATTAAAATTGCAGCTGTAATTTTAAATACTGATTTTGATGTTGATGTTTCAGTAGTGGTTTATAGGGCTGAACTTTTGGCACATTTGTTTATTGTGTGCAGAAAATAGTTTTCTTTATTCCAGGACTGGAGAAACTTTTTGTCTAATAAGGGCAGTGCAGTGCAGGTTGGCCTTTCTGGGTGACTAGTGTGTAATATATACTAATATATATATATACTAAACTAACATACACACACACACACATCTATATATATATATATATATATATATATATATATATATATATAATTAATTATGTAGATATATATATACACATATTAGTATTATTACTATTAGTATTATATAATTATAATTAATCACTAATGTATATATATATATATATACACTAATTTTAACATGTATTATAATAGATTATATAGTAATTGCATTTAAATCCATTTTAGTAATTAGTAATTAGTAATTATAGATAATGCTCCTTTGATTTTGGTGAATATTAAATTTGCTGAATATTATTTGCACTATAAGTAAATAACCGAAGGCTGCTGAGCTGGACTCAGAGAATCAGGTGGCCTGTTTTCGAGAGGTTGGTCAGATTTCACCATGGTTTTAATCATCATCCCCTCTTTGTCTGTCTGGCTGACCATGTGACTGTCTATGTTCACATACAGAACTAAATCCAGTGCAGGGAAATGAGCACTGTACCTGTATGTGCCTTTAACCATGAACCTCACTGTATGTTGTCCCTTTATGGAGAGTCCCTCTGGCCTGTAAGGGTCCAGGAGTGTTCTGTGTGCTGGTTCTCTGGGCCTCTCTCTCTCTCTCTCTCTGTATGATATCAGCTAGGCTTTGTCTGACAACAGCTTCGACCTTAATGGAGATATCAGCAGATAAGGTCGCCGTGAGCTGAGTCTCAGCTGAAACAGTGGGCGGCGTGCGTCGGTGCAGAGCTGAGCCATACTGAAACTCTAGTGGACTTCCACGCCGTGGGTATTTAAAAGAGGCCGGCACGGTTGTTCTGCTTTGAGCGAGGAAATTGAGCAAGGGGCCCTATTTAAGCTGTGACACGGAAACACCAATCCAGTTCTTATGAAGCAAAAAACAACAACGAAGAACGAACGAGAGAAAGAGAGAAAGAGAGAGAGAAAGAAAAGCCTGAATACATCTGCAGATTGCGACATCAGTGACGTGTGGGTGATTGAACACAGCAGCCACATGTTCAGACTATATACATTCAACATGTGAGGAGAGGAAAGCGTGCAGTGATGCTGAACACACAGAGCACGGGGTACACAGCCGAGGGTCCGGTGGTGCACTGTACATACACCAATACTATCCTGAACCCTAAATATAAAACATTAATAATAATAATAATAATTATAATAATTATAATAATGATGATAATAATAATTAAAAGACAGAGCAGAAGTGTGTGAAGGTGCTGAAGCGCCTGTGACCTGCAGAGTCACAGTTTTCCGACTGGCTGTTAATGTTTTACGCCTACTTTGCTGCTATCAGTCATCAGTTGTTTTCTTAAATACCACAGAGTTAAGGTGGGCGATTTGGAAATATTTAGGGCTATTTTCTCAATATGGTTACGACTGCAGGTGGGCGCCGTGCCAGACATGCAATATCACCATCCTTCCTGGCGCTGATAACGTTAGATCACATTAAAAACACTATTAAAAACTCGAATACAACAGTTTCTGTTCTTCATTTCACGCTCAGCTGTTCGTTTATTTCACGAACCATGAAACCGGTCAGTTGTCTGAAAGTGGTGGCCAAATCTAAAACAGAATAATAGAAATATAATATGATGAAATACCTGTCTGTAATATATATATACACATACACACAGAGGCATACAGATATATATATATTTAAAGATATATATTTTATATATATATAATAGAATTGGAATTGGCCTTTAATTAGACTTTAATTGTTAACTATAATTAAGATTACTTGTTTTGCTAACAAATTAAAATGAAGCCAACAGTAAAACAAATGTGTCCCACTGTTTTTATAAATCTGGTTTTTGTTTAATTCAGGATAGGAAACAAATTAACTGTCTGAAAACAGATCAAAGAATTTGTAGAACAAACTATTTAAATCTTTCAGCTATTTAAAAAATACAGACAGGTATTTATCACAGGGACTTTATAATGGTTGTTGTTATTGGTTGTTGGTTATTGGTTGTTGTTGTTGGTTGTTGTTGGTTGTTGTTGTTGTTGTTTACAGGCTGTCTGTAATTGTTAATGCGTGCTTCTGTTCAGAGCTCTGGAAATACTGATAACACCTCCAGCCTAATGTGACTTATCAGTATGACATAAATTGTATTAGTACATGTGAAAACTGGCTCCTAAACTAGGTCACCTCTTTAACCCACGTGTTTTCTTCAGTGCTGAGCACCGTAGGCACTGCTGGTGGGTCATTTTAACTTCACCAGGATCACTCATATACCTTCTCCTCTTCAGCCCTGCTGATATTTACTTTGGTTTCCTCAGCATATTTCAATATGAATCATTTCAGTTCAGCCCTGATGTGAAATCTGCTAAATGAAGATGGGAGGTTTAATATTATTATTATTACATATTTGATATTTGGAAATAAGCATGAATCATTTAATTACAGCCTTTAAATCTGCTGTTTAGTTTTTTACTGATGTGTGTTTTTTTAGGTTTGCATTGACAGCAGCTCTGTCACTGTTCTCTCTGCTGTAGTGAGCAGAATTGGAATTCTTATGAATGAGCTGTTTTGGCCTGAATGTTCAAAACTGCTTCTACAACAGATATACCAAAGACTGGAAAATTAGATTCACCATTAGAATACAGGTGTTACTGATTTGGTTATTGTTATTGAAGGGTTACATATACAGATTCCCCAACAGGGATTTATTATGTTATTTTTAAAGTGCAATTAAACATATAATTATATAAATATAATTAAAAGTCATATAATATTTGTATTGTTTACCTTTTTTTTACACAGTTTAAAAGTACATGTTGCCCCTCACCCTGTGTGTAAATTTCATAGTGTGTGCTGTAACAGCAATAGCCCAGAGTGACTTATTGAAAGGTCTGTTTCCATTGACATTTGAAAAATGAACTTTGTTTTTTTAAATCTCCTGAAATAATGAGGATTTCGTTCCGTGTGGCAGCGGAAATACAATACATGCCATAACCTTCACACCTTTCATTTTTCCCCGATATGTGACATTCAGCAAATAAACAGTAATTGTAAATTAAAATTTCTGTTAAATTAATTTGACTTAATTTGAAAACCAGCAGCAGCAGCAGGCCTGGAGCACTGAGCCTAAAGAGTCCTCTCTGTCTCGCAGGTCTGTCTGCTTCGTGTCGTCACACCAGGACCGTTTGGAGCAGCGGGGCCTGTTCAAGAGCCGTGACCTTTAACCTTTCCCTCCTCTCGCTCTCAGCCAGCCGCCGGGCTTCGGCTGCTGTACCACAGACGCTTCGCCCTGGGACGAAGAAGAGGTAGGTGTGCCCTCTTCCTGTATTCCTCCGAATGCGAGCGGCCGGCCGATCCGAAGCCGAAGCCTTCCCAGGTGCTCTGTTGTCAGACCTGCTCGATTTCGAGCGAGGGCTCAATACGAACAGTCATAATCACACGAAGCATGAAGAATTTCAACTGTTTCAGGATGAGCAATGTGAAAAGGATGAGCAACCTGTGTGAGGAAGTGAGGAGAAAGAGAGAGAGAGAGAGAGAGAGAGAGAGAGAGAGAGTGTGGGCTGCTGTTTGAATGCCGAGATGATGCCAGCATAGGATGTGTAAATGTCAGCCCGAAATATCGAATCCCTCACATAATATTACAGGGCCCTGAATAATATGCATGACCTTTTTTTCTTTCTTTTTTTTCTCTCTCTCTCTCAAAACCACAACCTTCTCAGTTTTGTTTTTCGGGCGTAATTTGGTTTATCTTTAAGTTCATCATCTTTGTGTTAAGACAAACATTCTTGGAACCCCCCCCACCCCGGGCTGCTGCGGGGTGCTCACTTCTCTGTTTCTATTCTATCATATTACCGCCAATACTAATTTCATCAGCTCAGGCCACCAATGGGCTCAGGCCAGGGCCGCTCCTGTATGTACGCCGCACGTTTCTGAGGACGATGTGGCACTAACGCTGATAACTGATTTGCACATTAATAAGAGACAGGGTGGAATATAAACCGGGATTAGCCAGTCAGGATAACCTCGTTTGATTGGTGTCGCTGTTTGCGCTACGTCGTTGTACCGAGCAACTAGTTAGCACCCCGGCTAAACTGCCTTGCAGTGTAGCTCAAGTAAACAAACATCACCCACCGCTGCCCTCTAGAGGCTGATAGGCAGCAGCTGTTTTTCGTTAAACCTGGGTGAATTCCACACAGCAGGATTTCTCAGTTAGCCAGATAACTTAGGCCTGAGGACTGTCCAATCAGAATGTCCCCCTGTTATTTTCCTATTGGACAGCCTGGACAGGGCTGCTGTGTGGAATCCCGCCTTGGCAAATGCATGCCGAACAGCACGGGAATAAATGGGATCAGATTAGAGGGGCCATAATGTAATAATGGTACGAATATTTGCTGAGGTGTGAAGCTGTATTTTAGTCTAGCCACAATTTTGCTCTCGCTGTTGTTGTTGTTGTTGTTGTTGTTGTGGTTAAAACCAGCTGCACCTCATGGGCCCACTTCCTAGATGGGGCATAATCGGGGCCCATAGTTCCCCTCAGAACTGCATGACATAGGAGAGCCATCGTATCACGGGCCTGACGGTGGAGGTGGAATGACAGGGCGAGACGGTTATTAGTCGCATGGTTTGACTACACAGCGTCTGACTCAACGCTGCTGAGCGCGTTTACACGTTTGCTCGTTTTCATGGTTTTCTCTGTTTCACATTTCGTTCGGACCGTCCTGACCTCGCGTCGAGGCGACTCACAGAACCCACGAGGTGGGCGTTGAGTTTTCCGACGCGGGTCTGCTGTCTCTAGATCAGTGTCACCGTTGATGGTTTGCATGGCATGTGCAGTAATGAGGATATATGTGAAAGTGCTCTACATAGACACGGTGTGAGCTGGAGAACATGAGAAATCAGATTATCTGTCATGTGTGTGTGTGTGTGTTATTTACATATGGAGAGAGATTAGTGCCTGCTATGGTGTATGCATGTGCACACACACACACCTGTATGTATATCTATATTTAATTATCTCTATCTCTATATATTTATATATGTGTGTGTGTATATATTATAGGTATATATGTATATATATAATTGTGTGTATGTGTGCGCATGTGTTTTGTATCTCTCTCTCTCTCTGAGTGTGTCAGTAAGTACTCCCACCTGTGGTCGTGTGTGCTGCTTGCTGCTCAGACAACAGTAGGAGGTTAACGGCAGTAACAAAAACACAGTCATGAAAAAAAGGAGGCAGAGAGAGAGAAAGAGAGAGAGAGAGACAAAAAAGAACCTGCACATAAAACACGAACTCGACCCGTCTGGAATTGTGTGTGCCTTGTTCTGAGCTGGGTTTGGTGTTGCTCTGGGTTTGAGTTCGGCTGCTCTTTAATGAAACAGCTCAGCAGCTGAGTGGGCTGAATGGAAAGCATAAGGCAGGGCTGCAGCATCACAGCTCCAACCGTTTCAATTAAAAATCAGGTTTGCATGCACAGCTCTGCCGCCGGTTGCCATCCGGCTTGTGATATGATTTTTAATCTTCACCAGGGAGGCGGATCGGTGGCCGTGCTCCTCTGGGCTGGGCCCTTTTGCCGGCTTTGTATTTGGGAGACTTGTGGCTGGGCTCCCCAGCCCGGGCTCGCTGCCTAACGGGCCGGTCATTAATGAAATAAGGTCTGATTAAATTGTAGCGTCGATAGAGCGGGAGTAAGATTAGACGGCAGGCGTGAAGGTTTGATCTTTGTTGTCTGTGAAAGTTTCAGTATTAATTGCCAGCGCGGCTCGTGTGTGTGTGTGTGTGTGTGTGTGTGTGTGAGAGTGAGTGTGCGCGTGTGTAGGTGTAACTTGTTATCAGCAGCCAGTCGAAAACAGAACGTCGAATTTCACGTCTCATATTGAGCCTCGGTGCCGGGGGCACGCGCTCAGAGTAGCAGTGCCTCGGTGGCACGCTGTGTTCGCCTGCTAGTGTGAAGGCACGAGAGGGAGGCTGGGTCTGTGCTGGGCTTCCTGAGCGGCGCCGGTAGACTCACCGATGCAAAATGATGCAAAGCAATAGTACAGGCAGGGTTTAAAATAACCGTGCGCGAAGGGAGGGAGTCCGGGGGGCATGTTTGGGGTGGGGTGGGGGTGGGGGGGTATTCAGAGCTCCCCTGCTGCAGAGAGTGCACTCTCAGAGGGGCAGGCTGCTGAGGGAGGGCAGCGTGTGTCTGTCTGCTCTGCGTTTCTACTTAGGGCTTAATTGCCGTCGTAAAAGCTCTCCCCGTGTTTTCTCTCGGCTGGCCTCGGCTCGCGTTCTCTCTCTCTCTGATCGAGCGAGGGAGGAAAAGAGGAGAGGACTCGGCAGGCTGGCCACAGCCCTTTGCCTGCTTCTCTCTGTGCCTAACCACGGAGCCATCAAACGCACGTCTCTCTCTCTCTCGCGTCTGCAAGTGACTAATTCAGATAAAAACGGACTGCGTGTGCGCACGGCGCTCTCTTTCCTCTTCTCTTTTATTTTCTGTGTGTGCGCGCACATAAATGTGTAACCATAAATGTGTGTGTGAGTGTGTGTGTGTGTGTGTGTGTGCGGAGGGCTCGTCTGATTTTTCGTATCTACACGACTTTCTATTTCAGTTTTTGGTCACAGGTTTGTGAAATTAGGAGTTCAATTTCGTGGGGCTCGAGGGCAGCCCCCACGGTCACGGCAGCCGGGCCCTAAATGCACTTCCAAATTGTGCCTATCGGATGGGACCGTTAAACCGGACCCCGGACACAGGGTTAAGCCCCGGGGGCCTGTTGACTGGGCTTCCCCAGGCCGGGCTGGAAGGGAGAAACCTGAACCGGCTGGAACTATTATAGCTCCGTAAGCGCGGCTCCCGAGGCCGAATCCGTGCCGGAGGCCTGGAGGACAATTTGGGGCGGGATGTTGGCCGGTGTGCCGGGGAGCGTACGTGTCCTGTAGTTGTTTTTATATAAATAAATCCGGGAGTCATTTTGAAACTGATGGTTTAGATGATATTACAGACACTCAGGGGAAATTTGACTCTCAAACATCTTCTCTCTCACAACCCACTCAGTTTCATAGGAAAAATCTTTAACCTTTTCAGCGACGACGAGTGCCCATCAAAGTGAGACAGACACACACACACACACACACACAGAGACACACACACACACACACACAAACACACACTAAACACACACAGACACACACACACACACACACACACACAGATACACACACTCACAGATACACAAACACACACACACACACAGATACACACACACACACACATACAAACACACACACACTCAGATACACACACACACACATCACAGAGAAACACACACACACACACACACATCACAGAGAAACACACACACACATCACACACACAAACACAGACACACATACACACACACACACACACACATACACACAGACACACACACACACACACACACACACACACACACACACACACACACACACAGATACACACCTAGACAGACAGACACACACAAACCTTTGTAGTTGTTGTTATTGTTGTTGTTGTTGTTGTTTTGCTCTTTTCCTTTTTTCAGGCCCGGTTCTTCTTCTTTCCCTCTCTGCAGAGATGCTGTAAAATCGTTCTGCTGTGACTCACTTCTTTTCTTCTTTCATCTTTTTGTGTTTTCTTTTCTGGGCTGAAATTCTGCTGTACCTGATCAGTGACATGTGTGATATCTGTGTCTGATGTCAGCCAGGCCCTGGTGTGGGCAGATAGATGAATTAGTGAAGAAATTTCCAGCAGAGTGAGGGATGTGAAGGTGCTTTGATAAGGTTTGAAATGGTTGAAAGTTCTTGCTGGTTGTCTTTTTTGCTCCGATGGATCTGAGCGTGGTATGTGAGCTCTGCGCTACTTTTCTGTTCCAGTTTTAGAAATAGCTGCAGAAATTAGAACTATTTATTTATCTGCCTGTACCCACAGATTAAATTAGTATGGCATGCTTCAAATATATAATTTGAATATATATATAATTGTAGTGTGT
>JAMWET010007811.1:242500-280000 GCA_024036415.1 Prochilodus magdalenae | reverse complement strand
AGCGTACGGTCATACGGGTCTACCAGCAGTGGATACAATCCCAGTCTACAGGGAATTCTCCTCGGAAGTGTACCAGGGAAGGCCTCCACCACATCTGGACCACCTGACCAGTTCTCTGATGTGAGAGTGTCTGAAAACTGATGTGGCTACATCCAGAACCTCGTCCGGTACATGCCCAGTCCAGTCCCAGCTGTTACTGGTGGAGGTGTTACATGCTAGTGAGCTTATTACATAATCACATGGCTGATGTGGTTTTGTCCCGGCCGCACACAGCTTTAACGGAACTGAGTTGGGCCCTTCTGTATGTGGGCGGGACTAAACGTGAAGGCTTTTGTGACCTCACAAACACATGCAGCACTTGGACACATTGTTTACATGCTACATTGAACTGTCACATCTCCAAACCAGCTGAAGAACCCTCAGCTTCTACAAGATACCGGCTCTTTAAAGAAGCTGGCGTCTAGCATGTTGACATTAGGGATGCACCAATCCATACCCTTGTGTATCGGTCGATACCCGATACTGATCTGATCTATTTATGAATTAATAAACTGTATACTTTGCTCTTAACACCATGAAAGTGCTACTCTAATAAGCCTAAATTCCTCCGCACCGCTGATACACTGGCTCGCTGCATGTTGCTGTACCTGTGTCAAGTCTACATGTGCTGCTGATGTCCGCCATAGCATGCATCGCTATTGAATTGTGGTTAATGGATCAGATCCTATACCAGATCCAGCTAATATTGTTTATATGAGGAGCGATATCAGATTCTAATATCGTATCGGTGCAGCCCTAGTTCACCAGAAGTGCCTCATATATATATATATATATATATATATATATATAATTTTATTTTTTTTGTACATACTGTTTGCACATATTCCAGTTAAACTGGACTAACTGAACTCTCTATATACCAAAACTAGAACTGACTATATCCACTGTATGTTCAGAGATGATTGATGTATTGCATTGTGACATAATTAATCATGATGATGATCATACCTGTCCTCATTTCACTCAGTCCACTTCCTATGCCATTCATTCATTCATCTTCTGAGCCGCTGATCTTTCTGGGTCTTGGGGGTGACTGAAGCCCATCCTGGTGCTCCAGCACCCATAGGGTCACCCTGGACAGGCCGCACCTTCCTCTTCCATACGTCTTTATTTTCCTTATGCGGAGCATATCATCGCTGTCCGATGGAAAACATGTATCGGCATTTTTGTAGATTTTTACTTTTGTGCATCAATTGATCACATGACCCGCCGTTTAGACTGTGTGAAAATTTCATGACGAATGGACCAACAGAAATGGCCCAAAATTTCTTGGAAAGACATCCGGTTCCATTGACTTACATTACAATTGAATGAGGTTTTTGCGCTCTCCTGTAAAGTTGCCATTTTGGAGATACTTATTTTTCTTTAGACGGCGACGATATGTTTAGTTTGTACACTTTTGGGGCAAAATCCATTTCACAGTTATTGTTCTGATAAAATGAGCCAGAAATAATGAATAATAAACCCTAATTAAACGGACTCTTGTCATAAACATGCACGCTCCGACACCGCACAGTCAAAAACAGCCTAGAGTTTCTTTCATGTCCTGGAAACGTAGGCCCTGCTGCCCTCACCACCTCTCCTCTCCACCAGGGTTAACATGCTGGGGAAAATAACGGCATGTGACACGTTGAATATGTCGTAACTTCAGCGCAGGCAGTTTATGATTGGTGTAAAATTCCGTGAATAAGCAGGAAGTGTGTGTTAATGTGTGTAGAAGTCGATGATATGCCATTTATCCAGAGCCGCACGCATGCTGTAATCAGGAATCCGCCTCTGTGCCGTATTCCGGATGCTCAGTTCAGGAGATTTAACCAACAGCGGACAAATCTTCCACCGGCGTTCGCTCCGTGTGCCGTGGTGTTCCAGCTCATGACTTACTCATACGCCAGTGCTGTACGAGTCGGATTAATGGTCCTTTGGTTTCTCACGTTGACCCTTTACAGACGAATGCGACCCCTGGGAGTTAGACCAACCACAGTGATGGCTGTATATGTACCACTCCCACCCAAACGACTGTTGTGGTATTTATCAGGGCTTTTTATTTATTTTAAGTTTATATATTCAGCTATAGTCCGCCTTTCCCGCATCTCCAGCCAGCCCAGCAGGACCATTTCCCACAACAGTAGGACAGATTTTTGGAAAATGTCTCTCAACATTGAGACCTTTTAGTGGTGGACAGTTTCTCATATGGGGCGAACCAGCTGGAGCACATGTAAATGTAAACGAGTCTGTCCATTGGTCTCTCAGCGTTCGTCTGGAACCTCTCTACTCTGTCGCTTGGTTATATGTTCTACCTGGACCAGATGGTGGTCTGCACTGCTGTGTGCTCAGCAGTCTGTGTGCTAATCTCCAGGCTTAAAAATTAGAACTGTGTATTAAAAATGAGAACTATTCACTGTTTGTGTGGGCATACAGAGGAATCTGTCCAGCATTTAACTCATCCGTGCAGTGACCCATCCCCCACCCCACACACTAAGGGGCAATGCATAACCCTGCCCGGAGCCCTATCCATGCCACCCGGGAAGCGGTTGAGGGTTAGGTGCCTAGCTCAAGTGCACTTCAGGTGTATCCTGGTGGTTCAGGGGATCAAACCGACCACCTTCTGGTTCCCTAGCCTCCAGCCCACAGCTATAGCTGGCCTTGTGTTGCCAACACCTGAGTTTGACCAATCAGAAGCGACTGTCTGACTTTAAACTCAGAAACAGACCTCCACTGGAGCTCAACACGCTTGGAGGAGAATGCTTACTCGTTTTCTGTTACATCAGCTAACAGATGCCCCCAATAGCCAGTGCTGGACGGAGTACTCAAACCATGTCCCTGAGTTAAAGTACATCCCCAAGGTAAACTCCTCCTCCAGTGTCAGTAGAAGCTCCTCCCTTTAGTCCTCCACTGAAGTAACAGTACTAAAGTATGTACCTTCAGATGTACTTAAGTATGGAGAGTACCAGTACTAAAGTATGTACCTTCAGATGTACTTAAGTATGGAGAGTACCAGTACTAAAGTATGTACCTTCAGATGTACTTAAGTATGGAGAGTACCACTACTAAAGTAGGTACCTTCAGATGTACTTAAGTATGGAGAGTACCAGTACTAAAGTATGTACCTTCAGGTGTACTTAAGTATAGAGAGTAACAGTACTAAAGTAGGTACCTTCAGATGTACTTAAGTATGGAGAGTAACAGTACTAAAGTATGTCCCTTCAGATGTACTTAAGTATGGAGAGTAACAGTACTAAAGTATGTCCCTTCAGATGTACTTAAGTACGGAGAGTACCAGTACTGAAGTATGTACCTTCAGATGTACTTAAGTATGGAGAGTAACAGTACTAAAGTATGTACCTTCAGATGTACTTAAGTATGGAGAGTAACAGTACTAAAGTATGTACTTCAGATGTACTTAAGTATGGAGAGTACCAGTACTAAAGTATGTTCCTTCAGATGTACTTAAGTATGGAGAGTAACAGTACTAAAGTACGTACCTTCAGATGATGTAGTATGGAGAGTAAGTATGGAGAGTAACAGTTCCTAAAGTATGTACTTATGGAGATGTAACTACTAAGTATGGAGAGTACCACTATGGAGAGTAACAGTATGTACCTTCAGATGTACTTAAGTATGGAGAGTAACAGTACTAAAGTATGTACCTTCAGATGTACTTAAGTATGGAGAGTACCAGTACTAAAGTATGTACCTTCAGATGTACTTAAGTATGGAGAGTAGCACTACTAGAGTATGTACCTTCAGATGTACTTAAGTATGGAGAGTAACAGTACTGAAGTATGTACCTTCAGATGTACTTAAGTATGGAGATTAACAGTACTAAAGTATGTACCTTCAGATGTACTTAAGTATGGAGAGTAACAGTACTAAAGTATGTACCTTCAGATGTACTTAAGTATGGAGAGTACCAGTACTAAAGTATGTACTTCAGATGTACTGAAGTATGGAGAGTACCAGTACTAAAGTATGTACCTTCAGATGTACTTAAGTATGGAGAGTAACAGGAGCATGGTTTATTACGGCTCTAATGTTCTATTATCATTTCTGGAACAGGACTCTTCATCAGCTCAGTGTAGGTGAAGAGACTCTAGTGTCTCTCAGTCCACCAGTCTTTAATAGAAGCTCATTCATTAGTCTGACACTGACGTCTATGCACATCATCATCAGCACAGAACCCTGAATTAGAACCGGTTCTGTTAGCTAGAACCAAGCGCTGTACCTGATTGGTGGGCTCGCTTCACACTTCTTTCAATTGTACATGTTATGTTTATGTATGACCACATAGGCCAAAATGAAGGAAAGGCTAATTTGATGAGCCAACCAAAACCGCCTAGCCAGCGAATGTGTTCTCCGCAGACACGACTCACGTCTACACCCTAGACTGGAGTATTCCGGGGGACTTTCCAGCCATGCTATCTTGCGCTTCATCCATGGAGCTAACGTTTGTTGTCCGTTGAATAGTGTTTATGAGCCCACCAGCGCCCCCTATCTCTGTGAGCTTTTGAATTGGTTTGGAAATTTCACACTTTGTTTCACAGTTTGTTCCCCGCCCTAATACGGCTACGTTCCGCCACACTGAGCTCGGAATCTTTCATGGGTGTCCCCCCCGACGTTCCTGTTATGAGATCATGTCTGGCCTGAGGAGAATGACAGGCAGAGGAGGGGGGCTAATTACTCTGTTGGACTTTGAGACCATGCAGTATGCTCGTCGGGAGATGAGGAGTTTAGCTGATGAGCTCGTCTTTTTCCACTTTAGTAATCCGGAATCTTTCGAAGGCATTACTTAAAACCTGAATCTGTGTATTTTAAGTAGCACACAATATTCACGCAAGTATATCAACCAGGTAGGAACTTTCCAGTGGCCACTACATAGTCCATCCTGCGACCTTTCTCCTCTCCCAATGGAAATTGGACGGACCTAGTCCTAGATCCTAATCTCTAAGACCTAATTCCAAACACATACATGAGCAGCATCCTCTCCATCACAAGGTTAATGTGGTTTGTCCCACCTGCGTAGCTTTAACAGAGAACCCAGGTTCTTTAACTGATTCTGCTTCTTAGAACCTTGGTGCTATTTAGGGAACCAGCCTGCGTTTGCACCGGTTTTCATTGGACCCAAGTAACGTCGTCAACAGGGGGCGCTGCACAGCGCTAGTAAACAGTAGTACCAAGATGGCGGAGCAAATAGATGACCTGCGAGCGTTTGGAATGTTATTCCAGATGGTAGTTAATATCCAGAAAGCAGCACGGATCAACTACTGCAGATAGGAAGACGTAGAGAAGGTTCTCCAGCGGACCACCGGGTGGCACCGTTGTTGCTTTCTCTTTCCTAAACAACTGCCACGCCCACGGATGTCACCACGGTTCATGTTGAAGAACCTACTACTTCCCAGCTGGGAACGTATTTTAGCTTTCCAGGCCTATTTATCTTTGGTGGAAATAAGCCGGACGGTTCAAGATTCAGAACCCTTCCACATTTGTGGAAAAAATCTGTGTCCAGTGAAAACTGAGCTAACAGGAACATCTGTTTGTTGGTGCGTGTTCCAGCGTTCCCTGGATGCAGATCCAGCTGTTAAGCAAATAAGAGCATATCATGAGTGGACACAGCCGGGTCTGGATCTGGATTTCTCCTCCCAGTTCTGCGTCAGTGCTGTAGCAGGCTGGGACTGCTAGGCTGAGGGCTGTCAATCATGCAAACTCATTAGAATGTAAGCCACACCCACACACAATGATCTTTGTGCCAGTAGGATTCGAATTATGGAATTGAATTTTTTTCTTTATCATGAATTTGAATATCAAGGTTTGATGTTGAACTACCTGAACGTTAAACAGGGTGCTCGATCCGGGGGTCTTCTGAGGAGGAGGAGAGAAAAAAGAGCTGATAAAAAAGAGCTGTATCCGGTCCCGATCCCTCACTTCTCCAATTTCAAGTGAGTCAATGGACCTCCAACTGTCTTGACCTCACCTGACAGCAGCCGCTCCACAGCGATGTGGAGAAAGGCGTCCAGACACTCTGGATTGCAGGCTCAGGTTTCCCGCCAGCCTCTCTGATTGCTGTGTCTATCTTAACGGCTGCCGCCGTCGCCTCCGGCTCAGGACCTGCACGGTCGCTGCTGCAGACCTTCACCCAGCCTCTAACAGAACATCTCAGTGATATCCATGCTCGGATATCCGCACTGCCATTAGAAAATATACTGACATCCTAAACGTCGTGGGATAACCTTAGGGAATGATTTGGGAACGCCCACACGTGTATTAGCTATGAGGTGTTATCTTGTGAGTGAGGTTGAACACTGGCCAGCATGTACCAGTGGAGAGCGCAGTGGAGTCTAGCTAGGACATGCATATCCCGTAGGTCAGTGCAGCGTTCTTTAGCTTCCATGGGAAATGGGAGCAGAAGATCCACCACCACCGGACACAGCGCCTCACCTGGGCTTGTGAGCTTGCTAGCTGGACTCTAGTGGACTGGAACATGAGTCCGAAGGGTCATGGCACCAGTTATTTGGGGCTGCTGGTAGGGTTCACCTGTGGTGCAGACCCCACGAAGCCATGTACACCAGTTGTCGACAAGGCACTGTGCAGGCTGGTGGTGGTTCCATACTGGTGTGGGCTGTGTTCTCAGGGCATGGGTTGGGTCCACTTGTCTACCTAAAGATGCCACAGACTGGTACCCACTACGTTTTACGGCTTGGTGACCACTAACAGCCCTTCATGAGCCTCATGTACCCCCACAGTGATGGGATGTTTCAGCAGGATATTGCAGTGACACTGCTCTGTGGGGGTCCTGTGGGGGTCTTGACCATTAAAGAACAGGGTAGATACAGGGAGGCGGAGCTGATTAAGTGGTTGGTGAATTGCTCCTCAAAGCTCCACCCACTCACACTGAAGTTATAAGGAGTGTTTCAGTATGGGCTGCTTTGTAAATGAGGCACAATACAGGACACCCAATTAGAACACATATATCGGTCTTAAAGGGCCGGTACCAAAAACAGCCTGTTTATTTCTTCTTAAGGGAAAAGAGATGTAAACAAGTAAATAAAACATAAATGTAAACATAAACGTAATTTGGTTTCTGGTTTTTGTGACATCACATAAAGTGCGTCTTGTTTCAGCAGCACGTTTGACAGTGTTGGCACATGACGTTACACTCTTTTACCTGATACGATATTTAAAGGGCCCATATCCTCCATTTTTCATGCACTCTATATCTGTTTTTCCTGAGGTCCTTTTAATGATGTCAGTGTTGTTTTACGTACACAGTTATTTACTAATACTGACTAGTAAACTGGCTGTACCTTGTAAAGAGAACAGTGTGAAAAGGTAAACGTCAATATAACATAACCAGTCGTAAATTGGTTTCTGACATTTGTGACATCACATAAAATGTTTCATGTTCCCTTAGCAAGCCTGACAGTGTTAGACAGTGTTGGCATGTGACATTAAACTCTTTTATTTTCTAAATAGTGAGGAGTGTTGGATTTTTCTGAGATGGTTAAAGGGCCAATACCGTCATTATTTTGGGCCCTGTTATTTTTACAGCTTCTTTTTATCTCTTACTATTAACCAGACCGTGCCTTTAAGACTATACAGCCTGTTTTCAAAGGGATAAAGAGAACAACGTGAAAAAGTAAAAAGGTAAAAGCATAATGGACATCAGAGTAAAAACAGCATAGGAGGAGAAAGTGTATATGGGCCCTTTAAAAGGCCAGTGCCCCTGCCGTACACCAGGGCTGGGTATGGTAGGGTCTAGTGTAATTGCGTGTCTGTTGAAAGAGGAAAGGCTTTTCTCTTTTTTTGCCATCTGAACTGCTTTCCTGTCAAATTGGGTTGCCTGTGAACTGTTAGTGCTGTTCTTCTTTCAGGATGTGGGCTTTGAGACAAATTACTGCCAATAAGTGAAAACGTGCTGGTGTTAATGAGCTGGGGGAGCGGCTGAGAGGCGTGCGGTTCAAATCACAAGAGAAGAAAGAGAGCGCTCGGTGGGCTCGAAAAAACCCAATAATGCAAATTTAGGGCCGCGTGGGTTACAGATGTGATTGTTTTTCAGGCTGGGTGTGTAGCACAGTTTACGGGGTCCCATGTAGCCCTGCGGCGGAACGTCTCAGCAGGCCTGTCTGTGTACCACACCGTATATACGTTTGTACATCTCCAGAGACGGGGACAAAGCAGGGCAGGCGTCTGGAGGACAGTAAACACGGGACAAGCACAGAGTAACCGAACATAATATACTCACTACCAAACAATACCCGCACCCAGAAGGAGTCAGCCCACAGGAAGTAAACTTGGTGTTAAGGTGTGACATGGTGAGACATGCTAATGATCCAGTTTCACGCTCGACCGCACATGTGAGATGTGAGTGACGGGTCTTATCTCTGTACCTGACTGACTTGTCTGTACCTGGCCACCATTACAGACCTCCAGCGAGCAGTGGTGTCCTCCACGAGTCCTCCTGTTCGGCAGACGGCTGCACCACACAGGACTACATGCACACAGACCGTTACCACGACTGTTCTATATGGTCAGTGGAGCTGATGGAGTGGACAGTGAGTGGAGATAGGAGGTGGACCTAACAAAGTTTGTTGATTTGTGTGTTGTGACATCACAAAAACAAAATGTTTATTCCTAATGCGCTTATACAGTCCAGTTTAAACGTGTGGACCGTACGGGTCGGGTGGTGAATGATACCTGTACATACGTGAGAGAATCTCCATCATATGGGCCCTTTAAGGTGGAGCAAGCCCAGCACCATGAAAATCAGACAAAATACCTGCAGATGTTTCGCAGCTGAACGTCTGTTTTCGTGACAGTCTCTCAGTGAAGCAGTCAGCACAGACAGCTCTCACTCGCGGTCTGATGCGGATAAGGGGAGAAAAGCAAACAGTGAAAACAGAGCAGAGGAGCCGCGCTGGTGAGGGCAGCGCCCGAGGCTGTGAAACCTCAGCCCTGCTATTAGTGCCGTGCGGAGCAGAGGGAAATAGCGGCAGACAGGTGCTACAGCTCCAGGCCCGGCACCGCTGAGGTTTCCTTCAGTAATGGGTGTTCGGATGTGAGGCTGCTCGCTGAGCTCCATTAACCAAAGCGTGTCTCTTTGTGCAGGTCGCCAGAGGAACATCAGAGCTGAACACCCGGAAGCGGAGCGCTGCTGCGGCTCAGGTATCAGCTGCTGGGGAACTCTCTGCTGCATCTACTTCTTTGATGGCTGTAAGAAAGTACGGATGTGCCAATTTGGAATTTCTGGGCGATAATGAAAACCGATGACACCTTTTCAGGGGCGAATACACAAGCATGAATGTGTTAGTTATTAATGCTGAGAGGAATGGGTGGGGATTTTATAATAAGGACTTTACTTAATGAGCAGGTCACGCTTAGCTGAGGCTCTTATCCAGAGCAGCTTACAGGCTTAGCTGTATTACAGGGAGGCCAGTGTAGGGTTAGGAGTCTTGCCCATGGACTCTTACTAGTGTAGCACAGCGTAGTCACCCAGGCCGGGACTTAAACCCCAGACTCCCACATGTGGTGGTGACGTCCTGGCAGGTGTTATCCACTGAGCTACACCAACCACTTACAATAATCCCACTTACATCTGCCAGCAACAGGAATGGAAATTCCAACAATGAGCGATTCCATGTGGAATACAATCATTCAGTTAGTGACACGTTTGTTCATTTGGTGGGTAATGACTCCTTTAGAGGGTGGTGGTGAGGGGTGTTTATTTGGTGGTCGGTAATGACTCCTTCAGAGGGTGGTGGTGAGTGGTGTTTGTTTGATGGTTGGTAATGACTCCTTTAGAGGGTGGTGGTGAGTGGTGTGTGTTTATGTGATGGTTGGTAATGACTTCTTTAGAGGCGGTGGTGAGTGGTGTTTATTTGATGGTTGGTAATGACTCCTATAGAGGGCCTTGGTGAGTGGTGTTTGTTTGATGGTTGGTAATGACTCCTTTAGAGGGTGGTGGTGAGTGGTGTTTGTTTGATGGTTGGTAATGACTCCTTTAGAGGGAGGTGGCGAGTGGTGTTTGTTTGATGGTTGGTAATGACTCCTTTAGAGGGTGGTGGTGAGTGGTGTTTGTTTGATGGTTGGTAATGACTCCTTTAGAGGGTGGTGGTGAGTGGTGTTTATTTGATGGTTGGTAATGACTCCTTTATAGGGCGGTGGTGAGTGGTGTTAATTTGATGGCTGGTAATGACTCCTTTGGAGGGAGGTGGCGAGTGGTGTTTGTTTGATGGTTGGTAATGACTCCTTTAGAGGGTGGTGGTGAGTGGTGTTTGTTTGATGGTTGGTAATGACTCCTTTAGAGGGTGGTGGTGAGTGGTGTTTGTTTGATGGTTGGTAATGACTCCTTTAGAGGGTGGTGGTGAGTGGTGTTTATTTGATGGTTGGTAATGACTCCTTTGGAGGGAGGTGGCGAGTGGTGTTTGTTTGATGGTTGGTAATGACTCCTTTAGAGGGCAGTGGTGAGTGGTGTTTGTTTATTTGATGGTTGGTAATGACTCCTTTAGAGGGCGGTGGTGAGTGGTGTTTAATTGATGGTTGGTAATGGCTCCTTTAGAGGGTGGTGGTGAGTGGTGTTTAATTGATGGTTGGTAATGACTCCTTTAGAGGGTGGTGGTGAGTGGTGTTTATTTGATGGTTGGTAATGACTCCTTTAGAGGGCAGTGGTGAGTGGTGTTTGTTTATTTGATGGTTGGTAATGACTCCTTTAGAGGGTGGTGGTGAGTGGTGTTTGTTTGATGGTTGGTAATGACTCCTTTAGAGTGCAGTGGTGAGTGGTGTTTGTTTATTTGATGGTTGGTAATGGCTCCTTTAGAGGGTGGTGGTGATTGGTGTTTATTTGATAGTTGGTACTGACTCCGTAAGAAGGTGGTGGTGGTGAGTGGTGCTTAATTGATGGTTGGTATTGACTCCTTTAGAGGGCGGTGGTAAGGTGTGTTTATTTGATAGTTGGCAATGGCTCCTTTAGAGTGCGGTGGTGAGTGGCGTTTGTTTATTTGATGTTTGGTAATGACTCCTTTAGAGGGCAGTGGTGAGTGGTGTTTGTTTAATGGTTGGTAATGACTCTTTTAGAGGGCGGTGGTGAGTGGTGTTTATTTGATGGTTGGTAATGACTCCTTTAGAGGGTGGTGGTGAGTGGTGTTTGTTTGATGGTTGGTAATGACTCCTTTAGAGGGTGGTGGTGAGTGGTGTTTGTTTGATGGTTGGTAATGACTCCTTTAGAGGGTGGTGGTGAGTGGTGTTTATTTGATGGTTGGTAATGACTCCTTTAGAGGGTGGTGGTGAGTGGTGTTTGTTTGATGGTTGGTAATGACTTTTTTAGAGGGCAGTGGTGAGTGGTGTTTATGACGTTTGGTAATGACTCCTTTAGAGGGCAGTGGTGAGTGGTGTTTATTTGATGGTTGGTAATGACCCCTTTAGAGGGTTTTGGTGGGTGGTGTTTATGTGATGTTTAGTAATGACTCCTTTAGACGGCGATGGTGAGTGGTGTTTATGTGATGGTTGGTAATGACTCCTTGAGACGGCGGTGGTGAGTGGTGTTTGTTTATTTGATGGTTGCTAATGACTCCTTTAGAGGGCGTCGGTGAGTGGTGTGTGTTTATTTGAGTGGTGTTGAGTGTCCTTTAGAGGGCGGTGGTGAGTGGTGTTTGTTTGATGGTTGGTAATGACTCCTTTGGAGGGAGGTGGCGAGTGGTGTTTGTTTGATGGTTGGTAATGACTCCTTTAGAGGGTGGTGGTGAGTGGTGTTGGTTTATTTGATGGTTGGTAATGACTCCTTTAGAGGGCGGTGGTGATTGGTGTTTAATGGATGGTTGGTAATGACTCCTTTAGAGGGTGGTGGTGAGTGGTGTTTGTTTGATGGTGGGTAATGACTCCCTTAGAGGGTGGTGGTGAATGTAGTGTATTTAATAGCGGGTATTGACTCCTTCAGAGGGTGGTGTTGAGTGGCGTTTATTTGATGGTTGGTAATGACTCCTTTAGATGGCGGAGGTGAGTGGTGTTTATTTGATGGTTGGTATTGACTCCTTTAGAGGGCGATGGTGAGGGGTGTTTGATTGTTGTTAATAACTCCTTTAGAAGGCGGTGGTGAGTGGTGTTTATTTGATGGTTGGTAATGACTCCTTTAGCGGGCGGTGGTGTGTGGTGCTTGTTATGGTTGGTAATGACTCCTTTAGAGGGTGGTGGTATTTATTTGATGGTTGGTAATGACTTTTTTAGAGGGCAGTGGTGAGTGGTGTTTATGATGTTTGGTAATGACTCCTTTAGAGGGTTTTGGTGGGTGGTGTTTATGTGATGTTTAGTAATGACTTCTTTAGACGGCGATGGTGAGTGGTGTTTATTTGATGGTTGCTAATGACTCTTTTAGAGGGCGTCGGTGAGTGGTGTGTGTTTATTTGAGTGGTGTTGAGTGTCCTTTAGAGGGCGGTGGTGAGTGGTGTTTGTTTGATGGTTGGTAATGACTCTTTTAGAGGGCAGTGGTGAGTGGAATTTATTTGATGGTTGCTAATGACTCTTTTAGAGGGCGTCGGTGAGTGGTGTGTGTTTATTTGAGTGGTGTTGAGTGTCCTTTAGAGGGCGGTGGTGAGTGGTGTTTGTTCATTTGATTGTTGGTAATGACTCCTTTAGAGGGTGGTGGTGAGTGGTCTTTATTTGATGGTTGATTTTGACTCCTTTAGAAGGTGGTGGTGGTGAGTGGTGTTTAATTGATGGTTGGTAATGACTCCTTTAGAGGGTGGTGGTGATTGGTGTTTATTTGCTAGTTGGTATTGACTCCTTTAGAATGTGGTGGTGGTGAGTGGTGTTTAATTGATGGTTGGTAATGACTCCTTTAGAGGGAGGTGGTGAGTGGTGTTTGTTTGATGGTCGGTAATGACTCCCTTAGAGGGTGGTTGTGAATGTAGTGTATTTAATGGTGGGTATTGACTCCTTTAGAGGGTGGTGGTGAGTGGTGTTTATTTGATGGTTGGTAATGACTCCTTTAGAGGGTGGAGGTGAGTGTTGTTTAATTGATGGTTGGTATTGACTCCTTTAGAGGGCGGTGGTGAGTGGTGTTTGTTTGATGGTTGGTAATGACTCTTTTAGAGGGCAGTGGTGAGTGGAATTTATTTGATGGTTGGTAATGACTCCTTTAGAGGGCGGTGGTGAGTGGTGTTTGTTCATTTGATTGTTGGTAATGACTCCTTTAGAGGGTGGTGGTGAGTGGTCTTTATTTGATGGTTGATATTGACTCCTTTAGAAGGTGGTGGTGGTGAGTGGTGTTTAATTGATGGTTGGTAATGACTCCTTTAGAGGGTGGTGGTGAGTGGTGTTTATTTGATGGTTGGTAATGACTCCTTTAGAGGGTGGTGGTGAGTGGTGTTTATTTGATGGTTGGTAATGACTCCTTTAGAGGGCGGTGGTGAGTGGTGTTTATTTGATGGTCGGTAATGACTTCTTTAAAGGGCGGTGGTGAATGTGTGTATTTAATGGTGGGTATTGACTCCTTTAGTGGGTGTGAGTGTTTTATTTGATGGTTGGTAATGACTCCTTTAGAGGGTGGTGGTGAGTGGTGTTTATTTGATGGTTGGTAATGACTCCTTTAGAGGGCGGTGGTGAGTGGTGTTTGTTTATTTGATGGTTGGTAATGACTCATTTAGAGGGCGGTGGTGAGTGGTGTTTATTTGATGGTTGGTAATGACTCCTTTAGAGGGTGGTGGTGAGTGGTCTTTATTTGATGGTTGATATTGACTCCTTTAGAAGGTGGTGGTGGTGAGTGGTGTTTAATTGATGGTTGGTAATGACTCCTTTAGAGGGTGGTGATTGGTGTTTGTAGTTTATTGACTTGATGGTTGGTAATGGTTGGTAATGACTCCTTTAGAGGGTGGTGGTGAGTGGTGTTTGTTTGATGGTTGGTAATGACTCCTTTAGAGGGCAGTGGTGAGTGGTGTTTGTTTATTTGATGGTTGGTAATGGCTCCTTTAGAGGGTGGTGGTGATTGGTGTTTATTTGATAGTTGGTACTGACTCCGTAAGAAGGTGGTGGTGGTGAGTGGTGCTTAATTGATGGTTGGTATTGACTCCTTTAGAGGGCGGTGGTGAGTGGTGTTTGTTTGATGGTTGGCAATGACTCCTTTAGAGGGCGGTGGTGAGTGGTGTTTGTTTGATGGTTGGTAATGACTCCTTTAGAGGGCGGTGGTGAGTGGTGTTTGTTTGATGGTTGGTAATGACTCCTTTAGAGGGTGGTGGTGAGTGGTGGGTGTTTATTTGATGTTTGGTATTGACTCCTTTAGAGGGCGGTGGTGAGTGATGTTGTTATTAGTGGTAGATTATATGTGCATTTATCTAGAAGTAGTGTTCCATGCTGAACGATTAAGAAGGTGTTATTGGTTTTTATTATCGACTGTAATCTCGATTTCAGACTGATGTTTTTAATGTTTTTTCTCTTTGTTGATGAATAATGCTCTCTATAAGCCGTTGACACAGTGGGGTCCAAACATCTGAGATTTAATAGAAAATCAGGGTTAGGTTTAATTTAAGCTAATTTGACTACGTCTTCTGAGAATTTGAAGTCCATGCCTGGCAGTATAGAAAATTGGGACATGTTTTGCCCAAACCTACTGTTCTGCTGATAGCATAGAAATGATAATGTGGTCTTGCACTTTAGAAAGCCCTTGAGTTAAATAAGCCTATAATAAGTTAGAACTGCACTATGTAAGATTTTGTGGATTTGGCGTCCTCTCTGGTGGACATGTGTAACTGCAATGTATGATCCTAGCCGAGGAATCTTCTAATTGAAAGAGAATTCAAACAGGAGTCTAAACTCGGTTGTGTGTTGTTGGTGCAGAGTAAATATTTTAGCTCTAGTCGTGAATCTGAATTCACGGTGTTACCCAAGGTCAGTTTGTATCACAAGTCAAATACCTGGTCACTATGCTTCAGTTGCTGTAGAGATAGTGATAGATGGTATATAGAACCATTTGTATGCTGATGGATTTTTGGATTTGTGGAATCCAAAGAGAACCTGTTCTACTGTTAGGGTTGTGTCTTCTGAAGATGGAAGTGGGTTACTGAGCCCTTTAAGAGCCTGTTGGTGTGACGTTAATACGCCAGGTCATACAGCACGGCTCCAGGAGACTCCCCAAATCTTCACACTGTGCAGCTTTAACACCAAGACCAGTCTTACCCTCTGTGAGCTCATTTAAAGCTCGACTATTAATGACTCCTTTAGTCCGTTTATTTCTACAAAGTGTGCAAACCTGCACATTCAGAGCCCCACCAGAGGTCCCAGACTTTCGGACCCCGCTGTGTCGGTGCAGTCCTGCCAGAAGTGCACTGTGTGGCTGTTGAAAGTCATGCGAGATTGAATGGAGATGGAGAACATGATGACTGAGAGATGAAGCCCTGATAAAGTGGATGAGGTTGAGTAATGTAAGCAGCTAATTGGTTGCAATAAATGCTACCCTGAAAAACATGATCAGCGTGACATTTGTCTCTTTCTGTGGTCGGAGTCGGGACCCGAAAGTGTTTGTTTTAACGTATGTGTTTACATTTGATCTGTCCTCCTACTTGTCTGCCAGTCGAGAACAGAGTGGTTGAGCTGTGGTTAAGATGAAGACTATGCATTCCCAGAGTGTATGAGGACACGTGTAGCCTTTTCAAATGTCACTCTCTCTCTCTTTCTCTCTCTCTCTCTCTCTCTCACCTCACACGAACATGCACTCACACCCACATTATCAGACTCAGGCTTCTCAGCTCTCTGCTGCTTTTTTGTGATTTGGGTAACGGTCCTCTGTCTGCAGCACAGACATAAAATATTTTGCATGAGCATTGTTTTCATTTCCAAACACACTGTATGTGCATATTTATTGGGGTTAGGGGAAACTCGCTGGTCAGAGCCACATCGCTGGCTGTGGTGCAATAGCAGCTGTTTTTACAACCGTGGCTCCACGAACGTTGTAAGTCACACATGGTGTACCAGCTCATTTAAGGTCACAGGAATACTCATGCATGAATCATATCTGTTCGTAATGAGTCATATAGTCCAAACGCGTAGAAACCTGCTTACAAGATCATTAACAGTCTCCTGACGCGCCAGACGCAGAACCGCCGGGGACAGCCTGCTGAATTATGTAGTGTAGATCAATTTTAGTGCAGTCTGACAGCGAACAAACTCACCTCTGCTGTTCTTTGTGCACATTTGAACCCAAAATCCGTATTCATTTGATGACTGTCGCACATAAACCACAAGATATTAAGATAAAGCTGCTTTAGTAGTGTAGTGTGGGTCTATAAGGGTATGTTCTAGGTCCAGTATATATTCACAATGCATTATACACTCATCACCCACAGAATATGTTCCCCCAGAAGGAGGTGTGGGAGTGCAGGTATGTTGGGAAGGAAGATAAAGGTGACCAGGATCAATAACTGATGATAAATTTAGACTGATATGATCAATATTTATTGAGCTACACATACAGAAGTCTGTCTCTCAGTATGAGTTTGCTAACCCAACACACCAGACGTCTCGGTATGGAGCTGTAGAGGTTCCTGATGGTGTCCAGTGATAATCCATCCCATGCAGCTTGAACATCCTCACACAGTTCCTGCAGATGGTGCGGTAGGGGTGGAGGTGGAGGGACACCAGGTCTTCTGGACGTGTGATGACAAACCGTTCATCTTGATGCTGACCACGGTGCCTCCACACACGGATTCGTTGGGCGTCTCCACCAAGACTAAAGCGGGACTCGTCACTGAAGATGACCCGCTGCCATTCTGAGTCACTCCATGACAGTCTGGTACGACACCACTGCAGTGTTTGGTGACGGTGCCGTGGTGTTAAGGACACTCATCTGTAACAGGATGGTGTAACAGGATGGTGTAACAGGATGGTGTAACCGGATGACTCATGGAGGACACCACTGCTCGCTGCATGTCTGTAATGGTGGTGTTAGGTCAGTCAGGTACAGAGATAAGACCCGCCCTTGGTTACGTCACATGTGCATCCGGTTGTGAAACTAGAATCACTCACAGACTCTTAAAAGGGTTCTTCAGTAAAGGGAGCGGTTCCGTTTACAACCATGAGTTCTATATAGAACCACTGACATGCTGAAATGGTAGTGTGCATGGTGAACCGGTTCTTCCACACAAAGTGACCACAGTAACCATGTGAATGGTTCTATATAGAACCTGGTGCTTTAGTAATCTAAGACCTTTAACACATTAGCCCTCACAATGGCACACATAGCAGGGTTACCTTAGAGACCCAATACAGCTACCCAATACAGCCGAAACGGAACGGTTTGTCATATATTAACATGTATATAAATTATCTATTTACATTTTAATCCAAGCGCTAAATATACACATACGTCTCAGCCTACATCATGTTATTAGCCCACTGCTCATTATTTGTGGCAAACGAAGGCCTATTGATAAGCTCCCACCTCCTTCAAATATTGCCTCTGGTCTTTTGAGGCCTCACTGGTCAAAACTGCTGAAGCCATTATTAGCCTTATGGCTATATATATATATAGATATATTATGATATATATTATAGGATAGTATATATATATATATATATGATATATATAAATATATATATATAATATAACCGACTACTATTTATGATTATTAAAAATAGCAGAAAATAGTTGATTAAATTATTCCACCGTCAGAGCGTCTGAATACGGTTTTGATCAAATACATTAAACCACCTGAAGCTGAGTTTAAAAGCTGTTAGCTGCCTAAGAGTCATCTGGTAATCCAGCAAGGACATACATGCCCAATACACACGAATACTTGTTTCTCAGCAATAGATTATTTGCATAATAAAGAAAATTAGATTAATAATGCATTATTCCACCGTCAGAGCTGTGTGTTCTTGCAGCTCCAGTTCGGTGCTTAAACATTAGAGCACATCTGAAAGTATGAACGACGATGGGACCACTCAAACCTCATTCAGAGTGTCAGATGAATCTCCACCACGTTTCAGTGGGAAGTGGAATAGGAGTGGAACTCGTTATATTAATTACGGAATTTCTCGTAAGCAGAACGGCAAAATGAAGGAATATCAGGAATACCGGGAATTCTAATTCTGTGGTCCTGAGTGAACCTATAGCTCAGTTTCGGACGTGTTCAGGCACGGTTTTAATAACACGGTCTGACTGATCAATCAGAGCACACAGGTTTGCTTCAGTGAGCAACTTGTTAGAGTCTGTGGTTGGTTATTGATTGTATTCTTAATTTTAATTCACTTGTTGATTACTATTCCTATTTTATTATTATTATTATTATTATTTATATAATATTATATTTATTATATTATATATTATTTTTATATGTTTTTATTGATTATTATTGGACTTTATTAATTCTCTAATTCTGAAGTGAAGTCTAATTCTGAAGTGAAGTCCTGCTGCTGAAATCCACAGTGGAGTTCATTTGATCACTGAAGGGCTCATCTAATGAGCCTCCCTCGAGATCATACAGCACTCATAAAGGTGCCGGGGATTCCCTCCAGGGGGAATGACGAGGCCGAGCGGACGAGGCAGGAAAAACCGGTATTGGAATGGGCGGTACTCTGGACTCGGGCTCCATTAGTCATAGTCTTGGTCTTGTACTGAATCAACAACAGCAGTCTTGACTTCAGTCCTACATGGCGGTATTCCAGGAAGGAGCATGGTCTACTGATCACGCGGGATTGCAGACCTGCGTTTGTTAAGCTGCTTCTCAAAGTGACTACTAATTACTAAACACTGATTTTTATTTTTTACAGAAGGTTTTACCATTTTGCAACGAAACATGAAGACAGTGTTAGGGTATGCGCTGTTTGTAGGTCCCGCCTCCAAATTAAGTAAATTTGTAAAAATGTTTGAGAAATATTTCAGAGCTCGTGTTCGGATGACCTGCTCGACAGGGCTCAGCTCCTGGAGTTCACGTAGTTTGAGCGAAAAGCAGGTGATAAAGAAGCAGCTTAGTGCTAAAAACTCTTTATGATGCATCATTTCCTGTTTCTATTCTAAGAAGCATGTTGGAGAAATTAGGTTTAAATATATGGCTAAACACTTATCTCTCATAGCACCCACCCACCACCTCCAACACCAACAACCCCCACCTAAAATATTAACAAATATATATATATATATGGTGCTAGTCTCTGGGCTGCATTAATATTTTTATTCATTTTACTTAAAATAATACAATTCTGGCATAAAACACATTTTCTTGACCTGTTAACTTATGGGAAATTTATTTAACTTAAACTTTTAAGTCAGTCCAACTTTATATTTAAGTAAAAGTAACTATGATACAGTTAAAGTAGTTTTCTAAGGTTTAGTTTTGGTTACTTAGTTCATTATATTATATTATATTCATAATTTTATAGAAATTTTTACGTCCACAAACATTTTCTAGCATTATTATTAGCAAAATTCTAAAATATTCAGAAATCTGTGTGAAAATTGAAAGTATTCTGATTTCCACTCAAATGAGCATGTTGAGATGTGGCTGATAAAGAAGAGCTGAATATGAAATTAGATTTTAATGTGAAACGGGAGTGTTTAAAGCAGAGCTCCTCGGCCCCACTGTATGTAAAATAATAACCATGTGTGTAATCCAGCTTTGATTCACCGTGTACGAAACGTTCTGTGCCCGTGGTAGAACAGGTCCGGTGAGTGGGAGCGGCACGGCTGGATAGTTTCAGTCTGTACTGGTCTGAGGATGGACGGGTTCATGATCTCACCTCACAGGAGAGCAGCCTGGGTCATGACCTTCTACTGTACACACCTACTACACAACTACATCTACTGTACACACCTACTACACAACTACATCTACTGTACACACCTACTACACAACTACATCTACTGTACACACCTACTACATCTACTGTACACACCTACTACACAACTACATCTACTGTACACACCTACTACACAACTACATCTACTGTACACACCTACTACACAACTACATCTACTGTACACACCTACATCTAATGTACACACCTACTACATCTACTGTACACACCTACTACACAACTACATCTACTGTACACACCTACTACACAACTACATCTACTGTACACACCTACTACACAACTACATCTACTGTACACACCTACTACACAACTACATCTACTGTACACACCTACTACACAACTACATCTACTGTACACACCTACTACAACATATGTACAAAACTACTACACAACTCTACTGTACACACTACACAACTGCATCTACTGTACACACCTACTACATCTACTGTACACACCTACTACACAACTACATCTACTGTACACACCTACTACACAACTACATCTACTGTACACACCTACTACATAACTACATCTACTGTACACACCTCCTACACAACTACATCTACTGTACACATCTACTACACAACTACATCTACTGTACACATCTTCATCTACTGTACATACCTTCTACACAACTACATCTAATGTACACACCTACTACATCTACTGTACACACCTACTACACAACTACATCTACTGTACACATCTACTACACAACTACATCTACTGTACACACCTACTACACAACTACATCTACTGTACACACCTCCTACACAAATACATCTACTGTACACATCTAGTACACAACTACATCTACTGTACACACCTACTGCACAACTACATCTAATGTACACACCTACTACATCTACTGTACACACCTACTACACAACTACATCTACTGTACACACCTACTACATCTACTATAGGCACCTGCTACATCTACTGTAGGCACCTACTACACAACTACATCTACTGTACACACCTACTACATCTGCTGTACACACCTACTACATCTACTGTAGGCACCTGCTACATCTACTGTAGGCACCTACTACACAACTACATCTACTGTACACACCTACTACATCTGCTGTACACACCTACTACACCTACTGTAGGCACCTGCTACATCTATCGTAGGCACCTACTACACAACTACATCTACTGTACACACCTACTACATCTACTGTACACACCTACTACATCTACTGTAGGCACCTGCTACACAACTACATCTACTGTACACACCTACTACACAACTACATCTACTGTACACACATGCTATATCTAATGTACACATCTACTGTACACACCTACTACATCTACTGTAGGCACCTACTACACAACTACATCTACTGTACACACCTACTACATCTACTGTATATACCTACTACACAACTACATCTACTGTACACATCTACTACATCTACTGTATATACCCCCTACACAACTACATCTACTGTACACATCTACTACATCTACTGTATATACCCCCCACACAACTACATCTACTGTATATACCTACTACACAGCTACATTCAATGTATACATCTACTACACAACTACATCTACTGGTTTTTGGATGGAGGTGGTGTTATTCAAAGCTGACATATAAAACACTTTCTGTCAAATCACCTTCTTCACCCTTCAGGATACAGAAACCTAGCTTCCAACACCGCCTACTCTGAATCTATTTGTGATGTCACCAAAAAAAAAAAAAAACACATTTACATATCAGCCTGTTCTGCACCCAGCTGTTTAGCCCCGCCCACTCACGTACTGTACTGAGTGTACTGTACTGATCTCTCTTTCTTCAGCTACCACAATGTAAATACAGGTTTACGGTCTATGGCACCTTTAAAACATTAGGTAATAGAAAGCTATAAAGATGTACCTTCCCCGGGAATAGCTCACCGGAGGTACACAGCTGGACTTTAAGACCATAATTATATCTTCACAGGCACGTCTACACGTACCTGCACAGGAGCTGTCCTCTGGCCGTGTTACAGCACCATCCTGTTTACTGTCAGGGATACAGATGGCTATTGGGGGCATTGGGATGGGGACGGCTACTTGGGGTGGTTAGTGGGGGGGTTGGGATGGGGTGGCTAGTAGGGGTTTAGTATGGTGTGGCTAGTTGGGGGCTTGGGATGGGGTTGCTTAGGGGAGGGTTGGGATTGGGTGGCATGTCGGGGGTTGGGATGGGGTGGCTAGTTGGGGGTTGGGATGGGGTGGTTAGTGGGAGGGTAGTGTTGCTAGTGGGCTTGTGGGTGGCTATTTGGGGTTTGGGATGGGTTGGCTAGTTGGGAGGATAGGGTGGGCTGGCTAGTAGGGGGTTAAGGGTAGGGTGGATAGTTGGGGGGTTGGAATGGGAGTGGCTAGTTGAGGTTTGGGATGGGGTGGCTAGTTGGGGGGATAGGGTGGGCTGGCTAGTAGGGGGTTAAGGGTAGGGTGGATAGTTGGGGGGTTGGGATGGGAGTGGCTAGTTGAGGTTTGGGATGGGGTGGCTAGTTGGGGGGATAGGGTGGGCTGGCTAGTAGGGGGTTTAGGATAGTGTGAATAGTTGGGGGCTTGGGATGGGGTGGCTAGTGGAGAGGGGAATGCGGGTGGCTAGTTGGGGGGTTGGGATGGGAGTGGCTAGTTGGGTGCTTGGGATGGGGTGGCTAGTGGAGAGGGGAATGCGGGTGGCTAGTTGGGGGGTTGGGATGGGAGTGGCTAGTTGGGTGCTTGGGATGGGGTGGCTAGTGGAGAGGGGAATGCGGGTGGCTAGTTGGGGGGTTGGGATGGGGGTGACTTTCCACTCCTCTCTTATTCCTAACCCGAGCCTAACCCGTCACCATGTATCCAAGGTGCATTCAGAGAAGATATGTCATCTGCCTTTGACCGGTGACCTTCTGACCTTCTCTGGAGAGACCATTTCCATCACCACATGACCAGTGCTATAAAAACTCACTGCAGTTTAATGAACATCACAGGTCTGAGAGACGTGAGGCGTTTTAGCAGTTCCTGTTTTAATCACCACTTCATCTTCCAGTCCTGCGTGATTGACTTCATATGATTTGCTGATGTTTATTCTCGCTGTGGAAACTCTAACGCTACACAACACTGTGAACACTGCTAGTTCCTGGCTGTAATGACATGGGCGGTGCTGGGATGCTGTTGCTCTGAGGCAGGATATAAAGTGATGTTTGATGGGAGAGGTGGGAATCTCTATAGGCACCTCAGCATTTCGTTTTTGACTCCATGGCCTATTATCAGGAGCATGCATCGTGTGGTTGCACCATTGGCTATGGAGAAAGTGCATTCAGACAGCCTACATAACTCAACAATAACTCAATCAACACAGAAACAGGCAGTTACACCGTACACTCATTTGCATGTAGATGTATTTTCATATGAGAGAGAATATACAATATATACGGTTATATGCAAAAGTCTGGGCAAGTTACATGTTTTGTTGATGTTCTGTATGAAAATAATGTAAATAAATGAACACTACAGAAACACACCTCCGCACAGCCCAGTACACCATTACAGTTTATACACTGTATTAAACACACGGGAAAATAAACAATACACAGTTTACACAGCCTCTGCATGTCACCAGCCACTCCATCAGGTCCAACTCCCTGTATCTCCACTCCCTGTCCACTCTATCAGCTCCACTGACCATACAGGACACTCTGTAGGTGTACAGGTCCAGACTGTAGTCCATCTGTTTCTCTGTGTACTGTATTACCCTGTTCTTCAATGGGCAGGACCCCCACAGGACCACCACAGAGCAGGTAGGATGTGTGTGGTGGATCATTCTCAGCACTGCAGTGACACTGACGTGGTGGTGGTGTGTTAGTGTGTGTGGTGCTGGTGTGTGTGGATCAGACACAGGGCCGGTGAGGGCATATTGTGATGTTCTACATGTGAAGTGTATATGGATCATTTCACCAAAAGAAGAAACATTGCTGTGCAGGTACACATATTGTTCATCAAAGTAGAAACAGATTTTACAGGTAATCTAAAAAAATAATAAAAATTAATTAGACATATAAAGATTTTGACATATATTGAAATACTTGCTGTCCATTATATAGTGTATAGATTTCATGATGAACAGACTAACAGAAGTGTCCCAGAATTATTTGGACGGATGTGTGGTTCCACTGACGTTAAAAGTAGAGTATGTTTGTTCCTTCTTATAACATCAATAATATGCTATATAAATGCATGAGAAATAATGAGAAATAATAACATATCATTTTAAAATAAAAAATAAAAATGAATAACATTATAATTCTTCATATAAATAAGTGAGGCATTATTATATGTTATTAATTTTAATTAATTAATTATTAATTATGTGATAATGTCTTTATTTGTTATGTACAGTAGCACTAACACTGCTTCACTTCCCCCATATATACATATATAATAACACTTAATTGATCCCAAGGGAAAATTAGAGTGTAACAGCAGATAAAGCAAAAAAGAATAAGGAATAAATAAGTAATATACATAAAATATTTTAATATTTTGTTATTTTATATAAGAATTTTATAAAAATAACACAAATAATATAATTTTTTTCTTTTTTGCCAGGATGTGGCTCTACACACAAATATATATCCATACCTATAAGCTCTACTGTTAGGAACACCCTCAAACCTGATCACCTGATCGAGCACTGCCTGATGAAGCCTCGGCACCAGGCTTGACGCAAAAGCTAAAACGAAAATTAGGAAGTGGCTAAACGTTACGCGACACGGCGTCTCTCGGTGGAAGTGTTAGTCATCTACGGGAAAAAACAGAACCTGAACTGATTCTAGAACTCCAGAGCTTACGCTGTCAAACAGCTGGACTCGTGTCTCTTTGTTTTGGCTTCCGTACGCGAGTGAAAGTATTCCGATTTTCCTGTTCTGCAGTTTTAGACAGGGAAGCATCTAGTAAAACTTGAGAAAGCTGGAATGTAGCATGAATCTAAAAAAAAATTTTATTGCAAAATTGTTTTGTTGTCTACGTAATACAGCCGGACGTACTACAGCAGGACGTACTACAGCAGGACGTACTACACCGAACAAAAGCATTTGGACACTTTAGCTCTTTAACATCCTCACCAGGAAAAAAAGAAAGAGATTTTTATTTGTTTGTATAGCAATCATAATAAAGTACATAATCAATTTTAATAACATTAGCTTAGCATAGACACCTTTAGCATAAAGAAACAAATAGACCGTTTGGTAGCATGTTTTTTTTAAAGTTATTTTACTCTTATTAGACTTCAGTGTATAAAGGTAGATCATTCAGAAATGTTCTGCATAAACAAGCTTACCTTTAAGGTCCACCTAAAACCTTTACCTGTAACTTGCTCTACGGAACAGTAAAGGGCGTATCTATTGAAAGACTCTGTGACCTCTAGTGTAGTTTTCAGCCTAACGTACCTCTGCCAATTGGTAGAGATGGCACAGTCAGGTTGACGCATCATCAAATTTAGGATATACTGCTCTAAAATGTGCTGTCCCAAAAAGTTGAGCACAGTGCTAAATGGTTAACTCTCCTGCCAAGGAAGATTCCTCACATGATGACGCCACCAGCTTTGGTTCCCTAAAGAACCTTTCTATGTTATTTTCAGCCAAAAATAACCCGGGTTCTATTCAGGCATCCTAGAACCTTGGTGTTGTTTACACGCCCACAGATGTCGTTACAGTTCGTGCTGAAGAACCTGCTATTCTGTGGTTCCAGCTTCCAGATTTCAACTTTTTGAGTTTTTAACTTAGTTATTATTGGTGGACATGCGCCGAACATTTTAAAATTAGGAACATGAACCCGAATGGAACCTGAACCAACCTGAACTGTGGACAGTTCTTTAAAGAACCACTCTTGTAAATGAGATGCATGAATGTGTAGAACCTTGTTACAGGTTAAAGAACCCTCATTTGATGAACCAGGTTTTAGGTAGCACAAACAATGTGGCTGTTCAGTGGTCCCTGTATTTGGCGCTCTTGGCGCTGCCTGATTGTAATGAAATTCATTACCAGATAGAGCAGTTCCACCAGCTTGTTCAAATGTTCAGAGTTGGTTTGGCAAGTACAATAATCTTAAATCTAATTTATACATATTAAAATGCTAATTTAGAGATCGCTTTGCGCTAATTTATTATTAAATTATGACATTATTATGTAAACATTAATATCAAATTAATATTTTATTAATAATCGAATAATAATATAACATTATTGTAATATTTTTATGCATTTTATTACCTGTTTTAAGTAATTTAAGTATGTCAAATATTCTTACTATATTGGCAGATAAAGTTAATTTAGGAAATTCGGCTTATTAAAAACACTTAAAGCAAGTGTAAGTTAAATTACTGTATAATACGTCTACGCCAATCTTATAATAAGAACTATAAGATATATGAGCTGGATATATGATCATTTAGCCCTTGCCAAGGTCTCATATTTTGCAGTGTTGGTATGACAGGTTTTGAGTGGCAGTAAGTGGAACCAGATGTCCACCTATGGAACATGAAAATGCTTATGAATACTATGTTGTTTTATGATTTCGGCCTCAAACTCCATTATTGAGAGTGGATTTGGCGTGAAACCCCCCGTTCTAGATAAGTCAAATCTGTTTCCAGTGGTGGTGAAGGTAACCAGACGTCCCCTCTAAGAGCCCCCTCACAGGAAGTTCCTACATGAGGTGGTTCTGAATACGCTGCCTGATGTCTGAGACACTGTTTATGATAGTGTGGAGAAGATCTCAGCCTTAAACTCCATTCATGGTGGAGGGATACATGCTGCAGGGCGCTGTGAGGTCAAATAGTCCCCCAAAGGAACTTAGTATTTCCAGGTTTTCCAGATTTTCATCATCAACATTCCATACACACTCAGAAGACACGTGTAGGTTCACTGGTGGGTTAGATAGTCACTATAGTGTCTTTATATGTGTTCTAGATATGGAGAACGCTGGTTCCCATTAACACCACCACTGCAAAGACCATCTACTGAACCACCTCACACCAAACCCGCACTCAATCACTCTGTTTACACCGCACACACTGAGCTATGGCAGAGCACACATTTTCTAGCAGGGTACAAAGGTCCTGTAGCAGGATGATAAAGAAGGTGCCTGATGCCTCAGGTTATTTTTGAGGTGTGGACTTTTGGCTTTATCACACAAACGCTGGGGGAAGAACCTCCCACTCGTTGCTTCCTGACCCCTCCCGCTCTGTGTTCCCATGACTCAGCGCAAAACTCAGGAAGTTGTGTGTCTTCCAAAGGCTGCGTGACTCTGTACACAGCTGTGTGGTCACTGTTCCTCGTCGGCCTGCTCGAGTTGCTCCACCTTAAAGCCCCAGTTCAGTTCACAAATAGAATCTCAACACAAATGCAGGCGATCAGCCGAGACGCGGCTGGTGTCCCGAGTATGCTTCTGTCCGGCTGCCATGAGCCTAACGCTGATAAGCAGTGGAAGTGGAAACACCAGGCAGCGTCATGGAAACTGATGCAACATATTAAAATCATTGCATGCTCACCTCAGACCGTGTGGGGCTGTTAGGTAATCTCTAACTTGATTATGTGGTTTCTGGTGCTCTTTGACACGTGGGCTGAAATTGTGTAGCGGCATGCAGCTGTATTCAAATGTTTGGTCAAATTATATGGGCTGACATTCTAAGTGTAAATAAGTTAACACCTCCTCTCCTGAGAACATCACCGAGTCATCACACAGTTTGGTGCACACGTTCTAGTTACTAGCTGAGTTTAACATTCTGGAAAATGAGTGTGTTGAAGGTGGTAGTAACTTCAGGCTCCTGCAGGTGGCGCTGCACTAGGATGATAGGCCTATAATTCCCTGTGGGGTGTGTACAGCTGGTACAGCTAGTTGTCAGAATTAAACAGGCCATGCCTTTAAAGCTGATATATGTAAATGAGCTTTATTCCCATTGGATGCCTGATTTTCGGTATACCGTGTGGCTGGGGCTAAGCTGTTGTAGCTGTGTAGGTGGATTTATGGGAATGTTTTCGTTCATATGGCATCAAAAAACACCATACATTTAAACAAGGCTTTTTTTCCGTGGCTTAGTTTCAATACAGACCATGTGGACTGTATTGACTGGACCATATGGACCACATGGACTGTATGAACCATACAGTGTGCATATACCGTATAGCGTATGTGGACTGTATGGACAGAATGGTCTGTATGGTTTTTGTGGACTGTATGGTCTGTGTGGACCGTGTGGACTGTGTGGTCTGTATGGACTGTGTGGACAGTATGGTCTGTATGGACTGTATGGACTTTGTGGACCGTATGGTCTGTATGGTCTGTATGGACTGCATGGACCGTCTGGTCTGTATGGACCGTGTGGACAGTATGGTCTGTATTGACTGTGTGGACCATATGGTCTGTATGGACTGTGTAGACCGTATGAACTGTATAGACTGTATGGTTTGTATGGTCTGTATGGACCGTGCGGACTGTATGGACAGGATGGTCTGTATGGATTGTGTGGACATTATGGTCTGTATGGACCGTATGGTCTGTATGGACAGGATGGTCTCTATGGTCTGTATGGACTGTATGGACCATATGGTCTGTATGGACTGTATGGACAGGATGGTCCTTATGGTCTGTATGGACTGTATGGACCGTATGGACTGTATGGACAGGATGGTCTTTATGGACTGTGTGGACAGGATGGACTGTATGGATTGTGTGGACAGTATGGTCTGTATGGACCTTATGGTCTGTATGGACAGGATGGTCTCTATGGTCTGTATGGTCTGTATGGACTGTATGGACCGTATGGTCTGTATGGACAGGATGGTCTCTATGGTCTGTATGGTCTGTATGGACTGTATGGACCGTATGGTCTGTGTGGACAGGATGGACTGTATGGATTGTGTGGACAGGATGGACTGTATGGATTGTGTGGACAGTATGGTCTGTATGGACTGTGTGGACAGTATGGTCTGTATGGTCTGTATGGACAGGATGGTCTCTATGGACTGTGTGGACTGTATGGTCTGTATGGACCGTATGGTCTCTATGGTCTGTATGGTCTGTATGGACTGTATGGACCGTATGGTCTGTATGGACTATGTGGTCTGTATAGACCATATGGACCGCATGGTATGGACTGGGGTATGACTGGTACATTTTCGGTGTGTAAATATTGCCTCCAGACCCTTTAAAAAAGAAGTGATTTCAGTGATATGGGCCCTTTAAAACAAACTGAGAAGGTCTGCAAGTCTGCGTTTGTGTGTGTGTGTGTGTGTGCGCGTGTGAGGACCGCCCAATATCCATGTCCTCACCACAAACCACCACATCACACCCACACATTACCGCCTTCAGTATCAATTCAAAAACACTTTTCTAAACGCTAAAGAGAAAACAGGACTCCTAGCAGCCACCTGGAAGAACTGGTAGACCCACCAACACTGTCCCATCAGATAAACAGCACTTTCATCTCTGAGAGAGAGGAGAACATCCACCTCCACTCCTGCTTCAGATCTGAGAACCTCCACAGGTGGTTCTGTCCATCCTTCTTCTTCCACTGCGAGAGACACCTTCTCCACACTAGTAAGGCTGAAAGGAGGTGTAGCTGTTCCAGAAGGTGCTCTCAGAACAATGGATTGACCACTCCAGAGTCCAGAACCTCAACACCACTGAATGTGTTATCTGGATGGAGAATAGAAGCGGGAGATGCTAAGACTGAACTTTGGAGGTGTGTCTCTTTGAGGAAGTGAAGGTGAGTCTCCTAAGAGGTATGGACGTTCTAATGGAGGTGAAGAGTGAGACACTGAACAGTAAAAACGTAAAGTGCACACTATGGAGTAGTATAGACTTGCTTTTGGAACCTGCACACACCTGTCCTTTCACTTGAAAGGGACGTCCACCAATTCCAAAAATCACTGAGATTTAAACATCATCATTCAGAGAGTTTTGATGTGACACGTCGAATCATAGAGAAACTTATATTGACTCAGATGTTCTGTAGAGTAATGGTGATGGAAACCAGGGTTCTCCATGTCTAGAACACACATATAGACACTTTATTTAAACCACCAGTGAACCCACACGTGTCTTCTGAGTGTGTATGGAATGTTGATGATGAAAATCTGGAAAACCTGGAAATACTAAGTTCCTTTGGGGGACTATTTGACCTCACAGCGCCCTGCAGCATGTATCCCTCCACCATGAATGGAGTTTAAGGCTGAGATCTTCTCCACACTATCATAAACAGCGTCTCAGACAGCAGGCAGCGTATTCAGAACCGCCTCATGTAGGAACTTTCTGTGAGGGAGCTTTTAGAGGGGGACGTCTGGTTACCTTCACTACCACTGTGAACAGCTCTCTAGAACTGAGTGTTTTAGCCCCAACCCAGTCTGCACGACTCTGTTTACGTCTCAGCTGTTTAATTATGCAGGAAATTTGAAAATAAGGTGAACGGGTGGAATTCCCCTTTAAGGACGGTTTCCTTGTACCCGTTGCCCCTCTGGCCCTCACCTATCTTAAGTGTCATATAATGGCAGGTAAACGCAGCCTGGTATCCTGAGCGGGAGTGGCGGGCGAGCTACCTTTGTGCGCGGGAGGAGAAGAAAGGCAGGGGAAAAAAAGCAGCTATTTGTCAGACAGACGTGCAGGAGCCGAAGCACGCGTGATACAGATATGATGACTATCTGTTTACAGGCCACTGAAACCCACCGCACAAAAGTGACTGCAGTGAGTCACGGCTTCAAAAGGCATCCTGGGATATTACCCCCCGTCCACGCACAGCCCCAGCCAACAGCGACTGCAGGCGCCGGGAGTTGTCAGACCATCAAATGACCCGTATTTGAGCACGTACGGGTCAAATATCCAGACGTGGTTTGACTCAGCTCTACTTTGCCCATACTAATCTCTAATGTACTTAAAGGGGCCATAGCCTGTGTTGTTACTGTGCTCTACCCTCCACCACCCCTCCACCCCCCGACGTGGTCTGCTTATGACCTCTGTGTGGGTTTATCTTCTACCTGACCATTTTCCAACCTCACTATATCCCGTACAACGATGCAGGATGTTTCTGTTCTGCTGGATCATTCACTCTACTGAACTGATCCAGAGTCTGAGCTGAAACATACCTGGGGCTTTAGACGAAGATCCTTCTGCTTTGAGTGACTCTGCAGCTCAGTTCTGTTTATTTTATTAAGATTAAAGATTAAATGGTCCTTTTCATCACTACTGAAACAGTCATATCGCTACCCAACCGTCATCAAATGCTTCAGGGGTGACTGTTTAGCTCATTTGAACTCAAAAAATGCAAGCTAGCACATGATTAGCAAACACATAAAAAATAAAAACTTTAAACAACTCAAAAATATTATCAATCATCATGTAGGGGTTAGTGTAAATGTAGGGGTTAGGGTTTAGTGTAAGTGTAGGGGTTAGGGGGTTAGTGTAAATGTAGGGGTTAGGGTTTAGTGTAAATGTAGGGGTTAGGGGGTTTAGTGTAAATGTAGGGGTTAGGGGTTTAGTGTAAATGTAGGGGTTAGGGGTTTAGTGTAAATGTAGGGGTTAGGGGGTTAGTGTAAATGTAGGGGTTAGGGGGTTAGTGTAAATGTAGGGGTTAGGGGGTTTAGTGTAAATGTAGGGGTTAGGGGTTTAGGGTAAAATTAGGGGTTTGGGGGTTTATGGTAAATGTAGGGGTTTGGGGTTTTTTGTAAATGTTGGGGTTAGGGGTTTAGTGTAAATGTAGGGGTTAGGGGTTTAGTGTAAATGTAGGGGTTAGGGGTTTAGTGTAAATGTAGGGGTTAGGGGTTTAGTGTAAATGTAGGGGTTAGGGGGTTTAGTGTAAATGTAGGGGTTAGGGGTTTAGTGTAAATGTAGGGGTTAGGGGTTTAGTGTAAATGTAGGGGTTAGGAGTTAGTGTAAATGTAGGGGTTAGGGGGTTTAGTGTAAATGTAGGGGTTACGGGGTTAGTGTAAATGTAGGGGTTAAGGGGTTAGTGTAAATGTAGGTGTTAGGGGTTTAGTGTAATGTAGGGATTAGGGTTTGGTGTAAATGTAGGGGTTAGGGGTTTAGTGTAAGTGTAGGGGTTAGGTGGTTTAGTGTAAGTGTAGGGGTTAGGTGGTTTAGTGTAAATGTAGGGGTTAGGGGGTTTAGTGTAAATGTAGGGGTTAGGGGGTTTAGTGTAAATGTAGGGGTTAGGGGTTTAGTGTAAATGTAGGGGTTAGGGGGTTTAGTGTAAATGTAGGGGTTAGGGTTTTAGTGTAAATGTAGGGGTTAGGGGTTTAGTGTAAATGTAGGGTTAGTGGTTTAGTGTAAATGTAGGGGTTAGGGGGTTTAGTGTAAATGTAGGGGTTATGGGGTTTAGTGTAAATGTAGGGGTTACGGGTTTAGTGTAAATGTAGGGGTTTAGTGTAAATGTAGGGGTTAGGGGGGTTAGTGTAAATGTAGGGTTCAGGGTTTAGTGTAAATGTAGGGGTTAGGGGTTTAGTGTAAATGTAGGGGTTAGGGGTTTTAGTGTAAATGTAGGGGTTAGGGGTTTAGTGTAAATGTAGGGGTTAGGGGTTTAGTGTAAAATGTAGGGGTTAGGGTAGTTTTAGGGTTAGTGTGTAGGGGTTTGGGGTTTAGTGTAAATGTAGGGGTTAGGGGTTTAGTGTAAACGTAGCGTTTAGGGGTTTAGTGTAAATGTAGGGGTTAGGAGGTTTAGTGTAAATGTAGGGGTTAGGGGGTTTAGTGTAAATGTAGGGGTTGGGGGTTTTAGTTTAATTGTTGGGGTTTGGGTTTTATTGTAAATGTAGGGGTTAGGGGGTTTAGTGTAAATGTAGGGGTTAGGGGGTTTAGTGTAAATGTAGGGGTTAGGGGTTTAGTGTAAATGTAGGGGTTAGGAGTTTAGTGTAAATGTAGGGGTTAGGGGTTTAATGTAAATGTAGGGGTTAGGGATTAGTTTAAATGTAGGGGTTAGGAGTTTAGTGTAAATGTAGGGGTTAGGGGTTTAGTGTAAATGTAGGGGTTAGGGGTTTAGTGTAAACGTAGCGTTTAGGGGTTTAGTGTAAATGTAGGGGTTAGGAGGTTTAGTGTAAATGTAGGGGTTAGGGGGTTTAGTGTAAATGTAGGGGTTAGGGGGTTTAGTGTAAATGTAGGGGTTAGGGGGTTTAGTGTAAATGTAGGGGTTAGGGGGTTTAGTGTAAATGTAGGGGTTAGGGGTTTAGTGTAAATGTAGGGGTTAGGGGGTTTAGTGTAAATGTAGGGGTTAGGGGTTTAGTGTAAATGTTGGGGTTAGGGGTTTTTTTGTAAATGTTGGTTTTAGGGGTTTAGTGTAAATGTTGGGGTTAGGGTTTAGTGTAAATGTAGGGGTTAGGGGTTTAGTGTAAATGTAGGGGTTAGGGGGTTTAGTGTAAATGTAGGGGTTAGGGGTTTAGTGTAAATGTAGGGGTTAGGGGGGTTTAGTGTAAAGGTAGGGTTTTGGGGGTTTAGTTTAATTGTTGGGTTTTGGGGTTTTTGTTTAATTGTTGGGGTTTGGGGGTTTAGTGTAAATGTAGGGGTTTGGGGTTTAGTGTAAATGTAGGGGTTAGGGGTTTAGTGTAAATGTAGGGGTTAGGGGTTTAGTGTAAATGTAGGGGTTAGGGGGTTTAGTGTAAATGTAGGGGTTAGGGGTTTAGTGTAAATGTAGGGGTTAGGGGTTTAGTGTAAATGTAGGGGTTAGGGGGTTTAGTGTAAATGTAGGGGTTAGGGGGTTTAGTGTAAATGTAGGGGTTAGGGGGTTTAGTGTAAATGTAGGGGTTAGGGGGTTTAGTGTAAATGTAGGGGTTAAGGGGTTTAGTGTAAATGTTGGGGTTAGGGTTTAGTGTAAATGTAGGGGTTAGGGGGTTTAGTGTAAATGTAGGGGTTAGGGGGTTTAGTGTAAATGTTGGGGTTAGGGTTTAGTGTAAATGTAGGGTTTAGGGGGTTTAGTGTAAATGTTGGGGTTAGGGTTTAGTGTAAATGTAGGGGTTAAGGGGTTTAGTGTAAATGTAGGGGTTAAGGGGTTTAGTGTAAATGTTGGGGGTTAGGGGGTTTTGTTTAATGTAGGGGTTAGGGGGTTTAGTGTAAATGTAGGGGTTAGGGGGTTTAGTGTAAATGTAGGGGTTAGGGTTTTAGTGTAAATGTAGGGGTTAGGGGGTTTAAATGTTGGGTTTAGGGGGTTTAGTGTAAATGTAGGGGTTAAGGGGTTTTAGTGTAATTGTTGGGGTTTGGGTTTTAGTGTAAATGTAGGGGTTAGGGTTTTCGTTTTTGTAAATGTTGGGGTTAGGGGGTTTAGTGTAAATGTAGGGGTTAGGGGGTTTAGTGTAAATGTAGGGGTTAGGGGGTTTAGTGTAAATGTAGGGGTTAGGGGGTTTAGTGTAAATGTAGGGGTTAGGGGTTTAGTGTAAATGTAGGGGTTAGGGGTTTAGTGTAAATGTAGGGGTTAGGGGGTTTAGTGTAAATGTTGGGGTTAGGGGGTTTAGTGTAAATGTAGGGGTTAGGGGGTTTAGTGTAAATGTAGGGGTTAGGGGGTTATTGTAAATGTAGGGGTTAGGGGGTTTAGTGTAAATGTAGGGGTTAGGGGGTTTAGTGTAAATGTAGGGGTTAGGGGGTTTAGTGTAAACGTAGGGGTTAAGGGGTTAGTGTAAATGTAGGGGTTAGGGGTTTAGTGTAAATGTAGGGGTTAGGGGGTTTAGTGTAATGTCTATTTGTGTGTTCTAGACATGGAGAACCCTGGTTCCTATTACCACCACTGTACCGAAATCCCACAGTAGCCCACACCGCCAGGCTGTAGGTCTCAGTGATTGGCGTGAGTGGAGAATTCCCCCGCGTGTGCAGTCTCTCTGTACAGCTGTACAGTGCAGGTGTTGTGGGATTGTATTTGCATGCTCGTTGTTTATGCAGAACTCGTGTTTGAGTTTCTGTGTGATCAGCTCAGCGCTGAAGCTGGAAGGATTCTGAGCCGGGGTGTGAATGTGTGCGGCAGTGTTGCTTAAGTTGCTTCTTAATCCTTTACCGGCAGTGTCGAGCCCAGACTGTTCTGCTAAGCCTCACTCATAAGATCGTAATCAGCAGCCACACGGCCCTGACAACTGGCCCCGATCGGCCCCGTCCTGCCTGCTGCTTTTTTATTGGGCTGGCTGAGGTCATTATCCTGAGACAGTAGTCTGTCTTTTTGTTTATTCACTGGCTGTAGTTACAGACAGGAGAGAGAGAGAGAGAGAGAGAGAGAAAGAGAGAGAGAGAGAGAGTGGGAGTGAGAGAGAGAAGCTGTCTGGGGCCGAGTGAGTGAGTGAGTGAGTGAGCGAGGGAGTGAGTGGAGTGCCCGGGGCGACTGAGACACGCCCTGACATGCCGAGCCGCTGTGGTTCTCTCCCTGCATGGCTTTGTCCGGCGCTGTGTAAACAAAAGTCATGCAATCAGGTGCTGCAGCGCCGAGATTAGACTTCACCTCGCTCCCCCTGACCCCCACCTCCCCCAACCTCCCCTCACCTCCCCCCACTGCCCCAGGCATGGTGGAGGAGTCAGAGTTAGACGGCAGACATTTAAACACCCCTCCATTCTCAGACTGTCCCACCGCTGCTTCACTCCTCTCAGGGTGCTCTCGGGGTTGCCAGATTGTTCCACAGTATCCATTAAAATTAATACATTAAAAAAAGCATCTTTAAAATCAGCGTTTCAGCCACACCCACCTAAAAGAGAAATATATCTCTATATATCTGCATATGTCATAAACATACGTGTAATATATATAATGATTTAAAATACGTGTGCTTCAAATTTAAAAATATCTGTATTATTTATTGAAATAAATAAATAAATAAATAAATAGTTTTCTTCATGACATGGTCATAAGTTGAAGAGTGGACTTTACATATCCAAAGAATATCAATCAATAACAGTGTAAACACCAGCTTAGAATTAGAGATATGGCCATATACGTTAAGTATCAGTACATACATTTTAATATACATGTACCTGCACTGTATGTAGAGTGTATGAATGTAAGTATTAAATATTGGACATGTATTAAAAGTGCACATACTTTTGTTTAATATAATTAAAATATGTCTGATACAAACATGAATATGGATGTGTGTGTATACACAGATAGATATATGCTATGTAGATATGCATGTGAATATAATATACAGTATGTCTACCATAAATAAGTATATATCAGTCACCTTTGGAATGAACTTATTTAAATTATAAATATAAATATGCTATACGAATAAATGTGTATTTTTAGATGTATGTATTTTTAGATGTATGTTTTGCATATATCAGATTTCTCTTCCGGGTTATTATGAAATTTGTTTTGTACTGTACATCCTCTATTAAATTATACGTCGTTGTTTACAGATTTCAGAATTAAACTCCATATTTAACTAATGGAATATTTAAATACGCTAATATTTCCTCACTGTCCAAAAATGTTCTACAGAATGATACTTCTACAGGTGGAAGCGCAAACCCTGTCTACTTCAGCTTCTACTTCAACGAGATTTTCTCCAAGTAATTCTGTATTACTTCTGTTGGTCCATACAGACATATACCCATATACACCGACCCGCCACTCCATTAAAGCCACCCCCCCGTATCTCCACTCACTGTCCACTGTATCAGCTCCACTGACCGTACAGGACACTCTGTAGGTGTACAGGTCCAGACTGTAGTCCATCTGTTTCTCTGTGTACTGTATTACCCTGTTCTTCAATGGTCAGGACCCCCACAGGACCACCACAGAGCAGGTATGATGTGGGTGGTGGATTATTCTCAGCACTGCAGTGACACTGACGTAGTGGTGGTGTGTTAGTGTGGGTGGTGCTGGTGTGAGTGGATCAGACACAGCAGTGCTGCTGGAGTGTTGAGACACTGTGTCCACTCACTGTCCACTCTATTAGACACTCCTACCTTGCTGCTCCACCTTGTAGATGGACAGTCAGAGACGATAGCTCATCTGCTGCTGCACAGTGCAGTGTTGGTCATCCCCTAGTTCGACATCAGTGGACACAGAACACTGCCCACAGGACATTGTCCACAGAGCGCTGCTCAGAGGACACTGTCCACAGAATGCTGCTCACAGGACACTGTCCACAGGACGCAGCCCACAGAATGATGTCTACAGGACACTGCCCCAAAGATGTTGCTTACAGGACGCTGCCCACAGTATGCTGCCCACAGGACACAGCCCCGCAGGATGCTGCTCACAGGACACAGCCCACAGAACACTGCCCACAGGATGCTGCCCACAGAATGCTGCCCCACAGGACACTGCTCACAGAACACTGCCCACAGAATGATGTCTACAGGACACTCCCCCAATGATTCTGCCCACAGGACGCAGCCCCGCAGGATGCTGCTCACAGGACGTAGCCCACAGAACACTGCCCACAGAATGCTGCCCACAGAATGCTGCCCACAGGATGCTGCCCACAGGACACTTCTGGCTGGATAGTCTTTGTCATAGTAGTATCAGGAGAATTCGGTACATAAAGCTGACATACTATAAAACAAGCCGGCGCATAGGAACTAATCCCGCATCCCGGAGCAGCTTTCGTCCCGCAGTCTGGACCTTCACCTCAGGACAGTTTCTCAAACCGTGGGCCGTATGGAGCAGTGTCGCCCAGCATGTAAGGTATTAGTTCAGCACTAGAGCTACGA